>CM062600.1:2991999-3166999 GCA_031468815.1 Morus bassanus | reverse complement strand
CATGGATTGAGGGAAAAACACACATCAAAGGACCCGGGCTGAATAATATGCCACATTTCAAAACCAAGAGACATTGTAGGAATATTATAACTGTACCTTCTCAAAAATGGAGGTTTAAAAATATTTTCTTCCTGATTTAGCTAAAAACAATTACAATCTGGAGTTCCTTAATAGTTAAGATTTCCATTGGAAAGATTTAATACATTCCCAGATTTCTGTAATTTAGCTGAATAAGCTCTCTGTTTCATTTAATGCACTGGATTTGGAAGGCATTAAATGCTGTAATTGAAATAGTCTATATCAGAATTAATTGTATTTTTTCTTTTCTTTTAAAGGAAAAATAATGAAAAATTTACTTTCCTATTTAATTGTTCATGGATTTTGTGTTTAGGTACAAGCTACAGAAATGAGAATTCACCTTCAGGCCAGTTATTGTAGAAGTATCTTGAAATATATTTTAATCTTATATTTTAATCTTATTATATATTGGCAAAAGTCCAACTGTCTGAGAACAGATCAGGATTTTGACATTTTTCACACAAAAATTGAAATATAATTAGATCTCTCTCAATGAATGTTTTTCTCTTAAATTCTGTCACTGTCTATAATCTTTATATTTGGAAGTAAAAGTTTTGAATATATTTTTAAATTGTGATAAGAAAATTATATGAGGGATATGTTCCCCAGAGATACATGGAAAATCGCTAGAAAATATCCAGTGTGCTTTCTTGAGATTTTAAAATTTTGTTTGTGTCAGGAAAGTTCCCAGTAGTTTAACTGCCTAACCTGACTAGATGCAAAAGGCCTTCGACTCATAAATGGCGTGCTTCTGGAATTAGCTCATGTTTCTTTTTGATCAAAAAATACCGCTTGAGCAACTTTTTCCCATCACAATTGCATCTGAGTTTCTCTTTTAGCTGGAAACAGAAATGACAAATGGTTTTGAATCTCAGGAATGAGTTCCTCTAGTTTTAACTGGGTAGAAGCAGCATAAAGTTTTTAAGCGTTCATAAAGTGCTGGCTGGATATAATCAGAGCAACAGCCTGCGTGCGTGGGTATCTGTGCCGAGCTGGGCCCATGGGCTTTTAAATTTTGCACTTCATTTTGAGTGCTGTAACAAAATCAAAAGATAAAGCAGATTAGAGTAAGACAATCAGCTACAGTTCAAGGGTAGTTGCTGTTATGTTTGTTCCTGTTCATTTATACCCATGGAAAAAAAAAAAAAAAGAAAAACAAAAACAAAACAGTGAAAGTCCTGTCCTTCCTCCAAAATTATGATAAGGTTTTTTCTTCCCCCTGAAAGGCAGGGATGACAGGCTGGTAGGTGCTGCTGGTACAGGATGCTGTTGAGGGGTTCATTTCCCAAAGTGAGAATATTGATGATGATGATGATGCTTTCCCAGAGACTGAAAATACATTGGTTTATGCATCAGCTTTTATTTATGTATGTGTGTGTGTCTGTGGGTGCACAGAGTCTGCAGAAGGATGGCAGGAGAGTTGTTTACCGTGATCTCCTTACCCTGTTCCCACTCTGTTTTTATTTTCCAAATATTTATTGTATGGCACCAGCCATGGTCAGCCACAGCCCAGGCCGTGTCTCTAGCGTGCTGAGCACACTATAAAAATACAGCAAATGATGAAGCCTGCACAAAGAGCTTCCAGTCTTTAGCCAATCTTTTTACAAATGCACAGCTTCCAATGGAAAGTGGCTGACTAGGAAAAATGTGCTTTTCTGCAAAAGACACAAACAAAACCTGAAGTTTTGACCTTCAACCTGAGGGAATATGCGTTCTCTCTACAAGCTATTTTTTAGCAAAGGTGACAAATTTGCAGTGGCAGAAACTGTGACTTTCTTGATTTGTAAAACTCCAAATGTGCCTGCCAGTAAATAAAAACAATTAAAAAAATGTTGGAATTTTTAAATATTTCTTTTACTTGATGTATTAGGAACTCAAAGGAAAATTTGTTTTGCATGGTTACTAATTTTTGTATGTGCAAAGGGCAAGTGAGATCAGCTTAGAAAGATTTTTGTCCTGCTTTTTTTCTCCTTTCTTTTCCTGATGCCTCATTTTTAGCCCATATTTTGTTTATTCTTTCAGAAAAGTGAATGGTAAAGCTTAGCTAAGACATCATCCTTAGAACTATAACTCACTCAGTTTAAGTTCCTGGATTTATTTTTTACTTTTTCAAATTTGACAATCTTCCTATTTTTTCGCTGCCTGAAACTGACACAGTACAAACATGCCGATCCCTATCACTGTTGCTCCCGCGTTTCTGAACAGGTCTTTGCATATCCTATCAATGAGCTGATCAAACTGGTGACACTAGGATTTTGTGCCTTTTGACAGCTGAAACTGCTGTGCCTTTCTTGAGTTAATTATTGTTTTCAAGGGGCAGTCACTATCAGAGCCTACAAGCTTCTTTTTCCACCCTCACATCAGGCTAGAAATGCTTAAAAGGTTTGCTTCTCCCTCCCTCTACCTACCAAGATTACTTTGAGAATAAAAGAAACGGTAGTTAGCATGAAATGTAGAGGTGTTGTTTTCATATTTAAATTAATGTACAGGAGCTAAAAAACCCCACTATTTCTGAATCATTCTATAGAGATTTTGTTATTTTAAACAAAATACAGTCTTGGATGGGGTATTTTTTTGTCCCTGCTACTGTATGCTCCAGCCAACCTTTAATGGTACTATTTTAAAATGAGTCTTGCCTCACACTCATGTATAATCTTTGCAGGAAATATCTTTTGCCTTTTCTCAGTTCTTTAGGAAGTCATAAAAGTTATGGATTTAGTACTTGTGTTCAATAAGGGTCAATTAAAAGAAAGAAGTCTCTCTCTATGCATAGTATCTTATTTTTTGTTATTTGGTTGCTGTCCTGGACTTTCATGGTGGCTGTGTTAATTACCTGATGAACAGAGACACTAAGGAAGTTTTCTAAACCTTCTCTCTTCAGCTGATTTGACTTGGCTATCTGCTTTTGGGATGGAAAGGTCATGACTGTTCAGTCTGTATCATTAATACCACATTTCCTCTCCTAACAACAAAACTACAGGCTGGATTCATTTGTACTGGTGTAATGAAAAATATTAGAATCTGATTAAAAATGTAATAGAAAAGATCTTGATTTTTGTCTTGCTGTTTGTGTTATCTTATACAGATGTTGTAAGTGACACATTTGACTGCATAAAGATTGCAACCTTGTATTATATCCATGTCTAGACTTGATGGAGATTTCTAAGGCAATGTTAAAGCTGAGAAAATTCACTTAAAACAGGAGCTTTGTCCAGAGCTCTGCAGCAAATCAAAGCTAGCTCTTGTACAGCTACATGTCTCAGTTTTGGAGAAATGATGAGTTACTGTTAAGCAATTGCTTTGTTAAATGGGAGAAATTTTGTATTAAATTATTGTGAAGTATTACGAACTACAGGCTTTCATCTACTGCATGGTGAGAGAACGAAATTATCACAGGTTTGAGTGGCTACAGACAGAAAGGTCCTATATTTTAATGTATCTTTGTTTACAGATTTTAGAAAATAAACTGGGAGAGTTATCATGTTTTCCCATTGCTGGGGACACTAATACAAATAAATTAATGAAAAGAAAAATTAATCTGTTATTGAAAGCCATCCCTTTCCATGCTGCTTTGTAGGAAAAGAAGAGAGTCAGAGAAAAGGAAGAATATGGACCCTAGTAGCATAATCTGCTGTGATTTACAGACCGTATAGCCTGGAGTTTCATTTAATGGACTTGAGGGAAGCATTGTGTAGTATTATCATTTTCGTTCTGCAAAATCAGTATTCGTCCATTAAGGAAATAACATGTATTCCACTTACAGGTTTTTAGAAAGGTGCAAATCCATTCTGTAGAAGGGTTAGCGGACATGCAAAATGGAAGGGAGCTAGCAAAAACGAGTGTACTTATAGCTTTTCTTTCCTCAAAAAGGAAAAAAATAAAAGCAATTTTGAAAATGGCATGTAAGTTAAAGCTGCCCCTGGCCAGCTTTAAATTATGTGATTCTCACTTATGCAAGATGCTGCTAGAGGAATTCCTTGGCTCTCATTAACATGGAATAATCCCTCTAGACTTCACACACAGCAGACATACACAGGCACATACGCTTTTCTACAGTCAGTTGCACATTTCCAATTGCAAAACAATGCGCAGTCTGCAATGGCTCTTCAAGCAAAAGAATTTAAGTTCCCAATATCTTTTCAGGCAGTCCTCTCTTCTGCTTTAAGAAGAGTATTGCTAAAGTGCTTTCAAAAAAGTTTGTTGGGAATAACGGAAGAGCAATTATCTTCACTGCAGTAGCCTGACTGATGTTCGTTGTCCCCATTTTCTAGGCACAGTGTGCCAACTTCAGCAGCTACAACTGAGCTTTTGATTCTGTTATAACCTTATGGTCTATCACAAAGGTAAGGAAGCTGGAAGACTGTGTGAAGGGGGACGAACTCTAGTAACCTGCACTGAACTTTTAAAGTGCTATCTAAGAAGTTGGAGCATAGACTTCCCTATAAAACCCCAAACTCCACCTAAAAATGCCCACAGCCAGCTACAGCATCTTCCTGTTTATAACCCCTAACTTACAGAGTGCAGTGCAAACTGAAGTGCTTGGATTACAGTTACCAAAACCAGGCTAGTGAACGACATGTTTACATGAAGTATTGCTGTTAGGATTCACAAAATTCTCAAAGCATCAGTGTGTATTTGGCTGCTCCCAGGCATCCAGGGTCTTCTGTGGAGGGGATAAGTTTGCAGCAAGTATAGGTGGTTGAGAGCTAGAAGATCTTGAACTTGAATCTTGCTCAAGGCAAGGCAAGGGTTTTTTTCCTAAACAAATTAGTTGCTCCTTCTCTTTCCGTATGTTACTGATTTCCCAGCTTGCTAAGCCAGCCTTTTCATTCTTTTCCAATTGCTCTTCAGTTGTGGAACCCTTTGCACAGAAATGTATGAGAAAGTTGAGGCTGTGGTGTAAATAAAAGGATTCAACATTGAACAAAAATGGTAGGAGAGGATGGAAGCATGGAGCAACATTACCAGATATTGGCTAATAGGCAGAAACAGCCAAATTCCCACTCCTGGGAATGCTCAATTGATGTCAGCAGGAGTAGATCTGTAGCCCCACCTGGAGGCATTGCAGAGAGACTAATTGCTGCAGTGTGCACCTTACCAGGGACAGCATAATAAGGACTGAATAATAGAAACTCTGGGATTAATTTGCATAAGCTTCCCTGGCCTACAAATTCTGGGGAATTTTTGGCCTTAGGCTTTGCTCTTCTTTGTGGGCCCAGCTTCTTCCAGCTGGATAAATAGCCGTGGATAAAAGATCTGTTGCCTCAGGTGAACAACTGCTGCTGCTGCTGCTGCTGCTGCTGCAGCTGCAGGTGCAATTTATGCAGATGATAAGGTAGGATTGGAGGGCCTGGAGCAGCATGAGATGGTATGGAAGGGCCCTCTGCTTGTTGGTTTTGCAAGATGCTGTGAGAGGGCTGCCTTTTTTTCTCTCCCCTGTGCCCTGCCTTTGTAGCTTACCAACATACCTTCCATTACATTTAGGCATTTTCTATAGAAAATAGGTCAGGCAAGATGACAATTACATTTATTGGGTGATTCACTAAAAATGTTCTTGCTGAACATAAGCCACAACTCACATTTTAAGCATGAGGTGACACTGATCCTAATCTCATCTTGCAGCATGGACATTGGGAAGCCAAAGCAGTGATGGTGGCGTCTCCAGGTAAAATCAGAACCGAGCCGTGCATGTGCCAAACATTGCTCTCGCCCGCGGAACCCAAGCTCTCTGCCAGTCAAGTAGCTGTGCATTACGAAGCTGAAATTTACTCTGTGTGTGAGTGCAGATCTCTATCATATGTGTTGTGGGTGGTGTGCTCTCCCAGTGTGTGACCCACCTGCCAATATGTTAAGGCACTCTGCTCTGTGATTTTTTTTTTTCCTGCTGCAGTCTGATTCCTACATAAGAAGTCATTTGCTGTCTTGTACCTCAAAGCCCTTTTGATGAGTTTGTGAAGAGCTGTTTCTGAATGTGGGTTGTTTTTTTTTTTGGTTGGTTTTTGATTTTTTTCTTTTTTTTCTTTATGAAAATGTTATTGCTTGGACTTTTTCGTTTTCTTGCCAAATAGTGGAAACAAACTGAAATGATGGTTATGGCTAAGAAAAAGGATGTTGTTGAGAAGGATGATTTTAAAACACCAGGTAATAGGCAGCGTTTCTGAAAGACATAAAATAAATTATCTTAATTAAAAGATTTTCTAAGCTATTATAATTTAGAGTCTGCCAGAGAGGGAGAGATGCTCTTGGAATTCAGGTTCAGAAGCTTGGGTTATGTAAGTTTGCCATGCTACTGTTCTAATGAAAATAATATATATATCAATTAGTTATCATATGGTATCTATTGATGACTGATCCTTGCAATAATACGTTATCACCTGAGTTTTCTCCACTGCAACTGAATTTCCATTTACTCTTGGCAAATTGTTACCATTTCAGGGTTTGGGGGTTTTTTGGGGTTTTTTTTTCAGTTTTAAAATTAGCCTTAAAAATTACAATGCTATCTTCAGCCAAGACAGACAATATAAAGCAATATTTTGTATTATTCTAATTACTCCACAAATAGATGATAAAATTGTTTTAAGAAATATGCAACATCTGGGATGTTTCTCTGTAACTATATGCTACTAGTAAAAAACGGCTTTTGAAGGACCTCTTCAGCACAATTTCATCTAAGCTGGTTTTTTTTTTAATCCTTCCTAAGCTATTTATTTTTAAAAAATATACCTATTTTCATAATTCAACACAATCTTTGTTGGTACAAGGGTTTGGTAGGTAAATAGCAGGCAATACAATTGATTTACAACCTTGTGCCTTGTGTAAGACTGGAAGAACAGTATATTACTGGAACAGAAAACTCACAACGTACTGGTTCAACCATCTGCATTTCTCCCTCTGCCTCTTTTGACTAAGAAAAAAAAAATGATTCCATTTAGTGTTCATACTTCATGGCAATTCAGAGGTCAGGCTTAGGTGACAAGCTTAGACAGCTTGGTCACCTGTTGCTTGCTAATATGATATTTTCTGTCTTCAAATGGTGTCCCCCCACCAGCATCCTCTTTTCTGGGGTAATGGAATTGATGTACTTAGCTAAGTACAAAAGCATCCAAGCTCCAAAACATGTCAGTTATGTAGTCTTAAAAATGTTGGAGTTGTTTTAGAAATGTAAGTGGGAATGCTCACTAAGAAGTTGCATCGAGGCAGTCTCTGAGCGCAATTGTTTTTTGCAGAGAAATTTTCAAACTGAAATTTGTTATTTAAAATGCCTTTTTTTTTTTTTTTGGCTTTTACATTTTCTGAAATTGTGATGTAATGACAAGTCAAGAGACACAGCCAGTAAATGAAAATGGTGAATTTTGAGGAGCATATATGCAACATATGTATTTCGTATTGTTGATTTGCCTGAAAAATGAGATTTGACAGAGAACTTACATGATTTATAATATAAGGATGCTAAGATTTCTGTTTGAAGAAGGCAAGATTTTGCTAAATATATAACACATTTCTGATTTCTGGCAAAAAAAAAAAGATTATTATCTGCAGTTGTCGATGAAGTCTATAACTTCTGTTTTTGCCATATTTCATGAAATCAGCCTCTTAAAATTTGTGACACGAAGCACAGATCCAAATATATTTAGTGCAATAGTTAGCAGAAGCTAATGTGCTCTGTCAGAAAACTGAATCTCTTGATTTTTGTGTGTGAAGTGATTATGGTGAGAGGGAATATGTTCAGACTACCCAGATGCAGAAAGTGGAAACATCAGATTAAAATGAGAGCATTATTTCTCCAAAGAATTATTATGAAAATATTTGAGAGAGGCCACTTCACAGCCAAAACATATGCTTAACTTCAATAAATACTAGTTTTCAAGCTCATTAAGATCCATCTAATCATCCTGTTTTAAGTTGGCACTTCTGATTACAACAGTAATTTGTTCCTGGTGTTGATCTCAAGTACTGTAGACTAGCTTTGCAACAACAGCTCCCTAACAAGTATTGGGATCCTTTTTGTGTCACTGAAACCTGCTGTTGATTTGTTTCTGGTATTTTTACAGAAGCTTTCAGAACTTTAATACAGAGAATGTAAAAAAAAAAAGAAAAAAAAAAGAATAGAATATGCTAGATCAAGATACTGAAAATTTAAAAAGAGTAGTATGAGTTTAACACTCCTAATTTTCATTTCCGTGTATCATTTTTTCATGTCATCATAGGAAAAGAAAATGCTTTCCAAATTAGGAAAAAACTTTATTTTGTTTTTCAGGACTTAATTTCTTTAATATTACAATACATTAATCAAATCTTCTGCTTAGCAATTACTAGAAAATAATTACAATCCAAATGAAGGAGCAAGAAAATATCAAATAATGCAAAGAATGAGAACACAGCTTGCACACAAAACAACATCAAGATGCAGCAACAAAAAAGTATTGATATGGAGCAATCAATGCCGTAGACAATATCTTTTAAATCTATCATGCTGCCTTTTGCCCTTTATATTAAGTCAAAGGGAAGGGGATATAATGAATGAGCACGTCTTTATTGTCGTCGGCAACAGTTCTGTAGGAAACCTGGCAATATGACATTTAACGTGATTAATTCTGGGTTGTAGCTCCAGTTTATTTTTTCCCATGTGCATGCATAAAGAGTTATTAATTTTAAAAACCAAACCCAATTTAAATTGAGACTATTTGTGAAAGCTATACTGCAAGATAGACTCAAAACCAAAAGGTTAATCATGTATTTTCAGTTATATATGCCTTATATTTTGAGAAATATATGACTTAAATTTTCACATTTACCTTTTTTCTCCCTTTTACAATGTGGTTTACCAAAGTGAAAGTGCTTAGGATTGTGAATGCAAGGCTGGGCACTTTATATATAGCTTCTTAACAGGTTTCCTACATTAAAAATAACACATAACTGAAAGGAATCTTTAGATATTAGAACATACCATGAAGTATACTGTGTAAAACTTTGATATTTTTTCTCACTTCATATCAGAAGGGGGCACTAGTGATCCATTATAAATAGTCACTGTGACATTGCTTTTGTTGTGCCATATTTAATAATAATAATAATAATAATGATAATATAATTTCCCCATTTAATATTGAGGGCATTTGTGTGCATAATTAAGATTATAAATATATAATGGTAATTCAAAAAGTTAAATAATTAATAGATTGCGTGTAAATATTATCTGTTGTCTCATTGTCTTTTTATATTATTATTGAAATACAATTCTTACAGTTTGCTTACTGTATGTAACAATGAAATAATGCTGATTATTTAATACCTAATTTTGGTGATTTCTAATGTAAAGGAGGTGAATTCTAATTGTAAAAGATCTTGATAATGTCAGTTCAAGGTATTCCTGGAAAAGGCAGAAATTTATATCCCACTGTTATAAAAGCCATTTATGTATTTTGAGATATAAATTATCTTATTACAACAAAGAAAATATGTTAAGCATTCATATAATAACATTTGTGTTGTTTCATATTAAATTAAATGGATTTAAAAACATTCTTTATCATGTTGCTGACTTACTTTTTCTTGTTGGCTTATCTGATCCCATACATTTTAGCAGATTTGTTAGTATTGCTTTGGCCTATAAACTGGGGTCAAGATGAGGTGGCTTTGCCATTACATAGAATCAACTTTGGTATGTAAGCTATGTGAGCAAGAAAAAGCAATGAACAATAATATGGTTTCTATTCTTTGTCCTCATTTTCTTGCTGTCTATAGGATAAAAACTGGCACAGTGCATAAAACTGCAAAAAATGTAAGTCAGTAGCAGCAGTAAAACTAGCTGAATTTTTGATTTGGAGTTTGCTGAGTGATACTACATTGTAATAAAGTACCTACTTACAAGATATGTAGATGGCAGCATTTGTGAAATAGTACCTACCCACAGATAATTAGATGATCTTTTGAAATGTCCACTATTATTTTCATGTATAGAAATGAGGGTCAATGAGGAGCTGAATTTAGCATTCAGTAAATTGAGTCAAGTCCCACACATGAAAAATACAGTATATGTAAGTGTTTTATGACATTAAAGTAGGTGCAAATCTGAACTTTCCAAAATATAAAATGTTATTTAGGGCCAAAATAATTTTCATTAAAATTATTTGCAAATTAACAACCAGTTACTATGTTCATTTACTCAGGTGTAAATCCAGAATTTTCTTTGTTCAAAGTGTAATTAAATCCTAAAATGGCAGTAAGAATAAAGGTTCTTTGTACCTTAGAGGCAACTTCAAGGGATTTATACATGAGTACAGATAAGTACTTTATGTGTGCATATAGCCAAGCATTTTTCAAAAAAATGTGCACTTTTTCTTGCAGGAAACTATAGCCATTCTAGATCAGCCATTTAATCCAAGCAAGCACATATCTGACCTCGATCCCTTGAATCTTAGGTTCTTTTATTTCAATTTTCCTAACACCAGTTGTCCTTTCCAGATAATTATCTATGAAAGCTACTGTCAGGGTAACTGGAAACCCATTGTTTTCTAATGAGGGATCCTGTCTGAAGATCCCATGTCTACCATGCCATTCTTTAGTGAAATTTATTTTATTTTATTTTATTTTATTTTATTTTATTTTATTTTATTTTATTTTATTTTATTTTAATGACAAGTGCTTAGATATTGAAAATAGAATTTTCAAAAAATGAAGCAAGGCAAGCTACCAGTGTAGTTTTTCCTCTGGCCTGGATACAGACAGGAGGTATCTGTTTTGCATTATCTCCAGTCACTGAACTGACTGTATTTTTATCCTCCTTAGTTATAATATATTAATAGTGGTAGCAGTGTAGCTACAGAAACATGGACCTTGGCATAGGCTTCAGAATGTTTTTGAGAAGCTGAATAAATAGGTGTATAGATTAGTACCTCATGAATTATCTACTCTAGCCCCCTGGTACTGCCTATACTGAGTTCCAGTCTTTTTGCTTTTGCTGCCATCAATACCTGAATTTGAAGCTTTACATTATAATCTGAAACTAGCTTGAGAGCCTGCAAACTGTCTCAGCTTATTTCACTAATCACTAATTTTGAGACTTATTTGGTATTAGTTCAAATGTCACCATTCTTAACTGTTTTTGTGTTTGGTCATTTCAGCTGAGATATTTATTACTTGGTACAGTGGTAAATATTAGGACCATATTGGAACTGACTTCTTAATGAGTGCAACTTGACCTTCAAACAGAGAAACCCACAGTTTTGTTACTTATCTAAACTCCATCACTTGTGAAGTCAAAGGGAGTCATTTTTCATGAGAGGCTGTTCGTCTTTCACATTCCTTATTAGTCCTTAATTTTACTTCATTTAATTATCCCCGAATGAACTCATTTGTATCTATTAATGCACAAAGTCAAAACTACTTAGGTATGTAAAACAATAAAAAATGTATTGCCTATTATTCTGTTTTTTTTTCCTGCTGAAACAAAAAAGGCATGCTTATAATTGCCTAGCATGAGTAGATACTGGTTCTTTTTGTACTAAACAGGCAGAGATTGTTCAGGGATGCAGAGGCATGCCTGCATGGTTCTCCTTCCTCCTCCCTTCATTGAACTCTTTCTCTAGTCCAATCCTGATTTAAAAATCACCATTTTGATTCCCCCTTTCCTCAAATTCTTTCCCCATCATTTCCTCAGAAAGTAGGGTTTTTTTTAAAGAACTCTCTTTCCAGTCCTGAAATCAAACTAGTTTCATGCCTCTGAAAGGACAAAACCTGCAAATGACAGTTATCTGTACATACACCAATATGTATCTCTGGCATGCTAACTTCTTATTGCCATTATAAAAAGCTTTGGAGTACTAAAGACAGGGTAATATTCAGGTGTCCAAAACCACACTGGGATTAAACTTAAAATTAAGAATCTGATTTTAGATTACTGGGGATTTACAGATACAGTATCTGAAATTTGGTACAGGTATATTATACCTAATGTATTATGAAATTTCAAATTTATTTCAGTGAAAAACATAACTTTGTACTGATTGTTTTTATGACATTTGCAGTAACTGCTTAATCCAGAACTAGATAACCCCAGGACACAAGAATCTTCACTCCAGAATTTAAGGTGAGATTGTCACATGGTGCTCAAGATTTTGGTGAAGGTAGAACAGAATACAATAGAATAGAATATTTCAGTTGGAAGGGACCTGCAGAAATCATCTAGTCCAACTGTTCATCTAGTCCAAAAAGTAGTGTAAAAGTAAAAACTAGGTATTAATCCTATTTGCAGTGGTGTACATTTGAAAATACTTCACTGAAATTTCTGGAGTTATTCCACATTACAATGTGGAATATATGTATAATATGTAACAATATCAATAGTTACTCAATTATGTCAACTCCTAAACTGATAGGAAAAAAAGGAGCCAATGAAGGTATCTCATGTGCACTTGAACTGACAGAACTAACTGTTTGTAGCTCGCCAATCTCAAAGCTGCAATGAGCACTTACACTTCCTGTAAATGGACTGTCAAAAAACCTACCTGATTCAAGGGGGCATTAAGAAGATGAGAAAAAGATTTGTAGTTGCATCTCCCCACTTTGTGTAGGTCAATAAGCAAGGCACTTAAAATGATAAGTAGGTTTAACTTAATTCAAATAGTAGAATTTGGGCAAGCAGCTAATTTCAATATATAGAGTAAGAGCTGGAAGAGATCAAGTAAGTGATCAAGTATCCTTAAGCTTTCAACAGGTTGAGCTGGAACTACAGAGCTCTCCAAATGTTAGTGTTTATACTAATCAATCACTATGGAAAAAATTCAAATTTTCATATTGATGTCATCTTCACAGGGAAGGAAAAATACAGTTTGTTTTCCCAAGCCATCCTTCAATTTTATGCTAAATATACAGGAGAGTGTGATCTGTCAGTACTTTCAGGAGTCTCAGTTATAAACACAAAAAGTATTATTCTTTTCTTTTGTGCAGTGGCATTCATTAATCACAAAGTGTTTTATGGTCTTTTTATGTATAATAGAATTTTATTGGTTTTGTTTTGCAGAGTTTAATAAAGTTACAGAGAAGTTATTAAACTTTTTATCCAAGGTCACATAGACAGTCAATGCTCATAAGGAGTCTCTTATGTTTCCCTGATGATTTTTTCAACTCTACAGTTCTTGTGCTTACTCTAACCTCTTGGTTAACTTGTCCAGGCATGAAACTCCTCCTTAAATTTGTCTCACAGATCACACACTGCCATGATCCATCTTGCATTTCTGGAAACTTGAAAGTTTTCTGGTTTTCTGATTGCGACCACTTTCCTCCTCCCATAACTCAATGGCCTGAGGAAGGTTACATGGTTGCTCAACAGAGAAAGGGACAAGATTAGAAGCAGTTTGGCCCTGATGATAATTTCCTGTTTAGGGAAAAAAAAAAAAGAAAAAAAAAGGAAATATTTTTTCAAACGGATTACATCCAGAAAGAAATATGGTTTACATTTTTTTCTCTAGTTTCAGCAAAGAGTTGATTTCAGTGCAGTGAAACATCAGAAAAACTTTCACTGCATGTAATTCTTATGCAAATGTTTTGTTCTTAATGGTCTTGTTGCTTTTGTGTAGATTCTGGCCTTAATATAAATTTACTGTGTTTCTTTAATTGGCAGCTGAAATGCCATTGTTAATGCATTTTTTTTTTGAGCAAGAATGTCATTGATATTGTTACTTTCTCTGTGATGCTTGTATATATTGTACCTGTAATACTCTTGTTTCTATGCACAAGACTTCTGGGTTTTTTTCTTTTCTTTTGAAGGCCTGTGACTGAGAGCTGGTTGAGAGCTTGAATACAGACAGGTTAAAGAGAAATGCACTGGCATTTTTGAGCTGGCTACATTGTTTTGAACATGAGACATGACAGAGAGGAGAAATAAGATGAGACTTTGATATCATGTTGTGGACTTTTCTTTCTTCTTTGTTCCTCCTTT
The DNA here is from genome assembly GCA_031468815.1 of Morus bassanus. NCBI lineage: Eukaryota > Metazoa > Chordata > Aves > Suliformes > Sulidae > Morus > Morus bassanus. The sequence continues at coordinate 3,152,982 of CM062600.1, read as the reverse complement.
CCATTTGTTTCATAGAATAATGTCAACTAGAACTCCAAGCTTGGAAAGGATGTTCTGCATTCTGTAAAATGGCTGTTAAAATGCCCATTACTCCATACCTCAATGTCTTCCTCATAAAATGTACTAACCTGAGAACTTAATGGTTTGTCTGTTCTTCAGACTGGTAGAGAGAGCTTATGGTAGATCCTGTGGTTGAAACTGCTGTATCTCCCTGTCTCCTTTCCTGTCCTCTTGTCCTTGACTCTTGAGTCACCATCAGTAATGAACTTTTTGCAAGCCCAGTCTTTCCCTCAGTGGATGTGGCAGGGAAGTTTCTGAAGGATATATTAAAACCAGACTTTTCAGTTTTGACTATCACATTGGCAGCAATAAGGTCTATATTTAAAGGTGCTATTCAGCTTCCATCGTAAATTTCTCTTTACACTTATATGTAACTGCATCAAAAATTCCCTTTAGATTTTGACCCTTCATTGGTCTTATCTCAAATTTTTTTTGCTAAACTCCAATTAAAAATTATCACTGGAATCTTAGTCTTCAAAAATTGGTGGATGAATGTGAGCAAAGCAAACACATTTAGACTCTGGCTCTAAAAAGTGCTGAACATCTTTCTACACTAACCCAGACTGGTGAAAATAGGAACAATCTTGCAATGTAAGATCATTTCAAGAATACTAACACTGACCACTGGCTGGAATCCTTCCTGAAATTTCATCAAACCAAGTTTATACCTGGTTGTTTTTGACCAAAACTCTTTCTCTTCCTTACAGGACCCAAGTGGACTTTCAGCTCTGCCACAGAAATCCAGTAAAATATAAGCAAAGTAAATCAGACTGAACTATTATGAAATAGCTTTTCTTTGACAATTACATTTTGTTACTACTTTTCTTTCTGCTTCTCTATTTTTGTGCACCCAGAAGTAGCTTCAGGGCTTCAGATCTCCAGGACAAGGGGAGAAGCTGTAGTGGTGATGTGGTGATAAGATGATGAATTGCTAAGAAGAGCCAGAAAGCACTAAGAGGAAGGCTTTTTAGTTTTAATCAGCGTACAAGGAAAAGGAAAATGAGTATTCATAGGTTGTGGGAATGGGAGGGCAGCGCTAATGGGTGATGCTAGAAAAGTCATGTGTTATTATTTAATTTTGAATTATTGGCCCTCAAAGTCAAAAATCTTGACATCATTGTGTCGTAAGTGTAGTTAAAGATTTGGAATACACATAGCTTGGCCAATAAAATCTTAAGACAAATACAGTTTATAATTTTTATTAAAGATATATAAAAAAATTTTAATAATTTAAAATGTAAAGCATTAATAAAATATTTAAAGGTAAAAGTCCTTATTACCTTTCTTTTATAGCTACAGGATTTTTTGGGTTTTTTTATTTTATTTTTTTTTGTGGCGGTTTCTTTTTGAGGAGAAACTTACCATTTGTCAGCCTTTTGGATGGTATTAAGAGATGGGAATAGCTATCCTTGATGAGTAAAAAGTAGTTGAGAAGGGCTGGGGTTGGTGACACTTTTATTGATCTCTGACTATTTCCCTGAGAAAGAAATATGACATGCACGTAAAAATGAAAAGAACTCCGAAACCAGAAGATACAATTTTGGCTTTGCATGTTGATTTTTGTTTCCAATCATGTTCCTTTGGAAAGACAAAGGAAGTATATGGTTTTTATTATGTGTTTAAGAGATATGACATATTTGGGCCAATTCCAGGCTTTCAGCTACCTTTTGAGTTTCAGGATCACCGTAAGTGTTACAGAAGAACAGCTCAAGTGAATCTTAATCACAAAACAAAAAAAGAAAAGAAGTGATGTGGGGAAGGGGAAATGGCAGATCATGTGACAGCAGAAATGCAAGCCTCACTGTCCAGGTGAATTTCAGGACTTAGTCATGGCCAGTGGAGTTAATGGGTAACCTGGGGTCTTCTTTCTGACTTATCACAGGTAAGTTTTCAGGATCTCAGTGCTAAAGGTAAATAGATGCTGTGGTGGTTCCCATGTCATAGTGATTATTTCAGTAAGGCTCCTTTTTTTAATTTCCTGTCACCCTAGCTCTGGTAACAGATAACTAGTTCCCATATTAGATTATCTTTAATTTTTGGCAAATCTGTATTGGTCTTTCTTTTTCTTTGCATCATCTTCTGCTCATCAGCCATGACCCCTGGATGTTTGTGGGTAGGTGAGGATTATTTTTAGGTTTTATAATTTTGTTGACTTTCTTACAAAAGGTTAGTGTTTGGGGTTTTTTTTAGGTTTCATGTATTCTTTTCTTAGTTCTGTAGGACAGGGTGGATTGGACAACCGTTTTTGTTTTATCTAGGAAAGTTTAAGATAGTGGTAGACAGTGGTGCTTTGATGGGATCCCGTACTGTGGAATTGCTCCTGACATGTGCTGGATCAAAAGCTTACATGCACTCTGCTGCAAATGCGATAGGTCTGATGCTTCTGCAGTCAAAGTCTCTCAAAGCTAAGTGGGAATCGGTCTGCAGGCTCAGAGGAATTGCACTGGTAGTTCACATCCCCCCTTCTATTTACTTCAGTGCTCTGTAGTCTCTATCCCATAATGTAATTAGGTGCAAACCTACAAAATGAAGCAGAAGGAGGCCCTTGGAAAAGGTAAAAACACAAGTAAGCAGCTCATGTTGGAATAGTTCATTCAGCCTGTTTATTGTAGCTCAGGGTCCACTGGGAAAGGGACTAACCAAGGGCAAGATGATGACTAGATGATCTGTGTAAGGGAGGAAAGCTAGACTTCCAACACCCTATGCATAAAGCATAGACTTGTTTGTACAACAGGCCCTGAAGAAATGAGAGGATGCAATGAGAGATGATAAGGGTACTGATGATTTAATTTGTGTTTCTTCAGTTGAGCAGGAAGAACCAAATTTCAACTATTTGAATGATGATTTTCTTCAGGAAAATACTGCAAGGAGGCATTTCAGTGTTTTTTACCCCTTGATTAGCTCTGCAGTCATATTCACTCTGTGCTTTCATGCCTAATGACTAGTTTGCATTAATATGAAAAGAGTTGATCCCCCCTCTTTCCAGAGTAACTTAGCAGAAGCAATAGTTCATACCCAGACATGGTGGAACACATCTGGGAAGAAGTCTCTTATTATCACAAAGGAAACTAAATGCATAGTACAGCATAAATACTTTATTCATCAAAGGAAACTAATTTCAGTTGGATCGGGTGACCTGAGTATTGTCTAACAGTATTTTATTCCTGGTGTATTTCAATGTCATTACACCACTGATTGCTATATACTGCATTTTGCTTCCTTTTCTTAATAGTTGCTACCTCTTAATAGTTGCTTTAACTACAATTGGGAAGCTATCTACATGGCAGTGGCTCAGCACTGGCTGTGTGTATGTATGTTGGCATTTGATTTATAGGAAACAATGCAGGGTAATAGATTATTTGAATTCAGGGGTTCAGGGATTGTGTTCTGCTCAACCCACTTACTATGTAAGTAAAGGATTGAAGTTATTTTCAAATCACTAAGGGCGTGCTTGTTTTTCCTCCTTTAGCTGCAAAGATAAAAATCTGTCACAAGAGTTTGACAACATGATCTCTATAACACAAACTCTCACAGAGGAAAACCTATTTCTTCTGCACAACTAAAACCAAATAATCTTCATGTTAAACATTTTTTATGATGAATATGATAATATTTGTTGGCAGAAAAGATAAAGAGGGTATTCTGGAGCATAAAGTAATGAAATTATCATTGAAAGTGTTATTAAGGAGAGAATTCATGAGACCTTCCTTAGGCCTTTCGATCTACCTACCTAGTAATGTCCAGGACAGCGTAGAAAAAGTATAATGTTGGAACAGTTATTGTTTACTGGAAAGGTTAAAGATCATCAAAGTTCAGGAGCGGGAGTCAAGGAGAGAAAAAGAGGCACACAGGAGCAGCAAACAGAGTGGAAGGTGAGCCTGGTCTTCTGACACTTCTGGCTGCAGCAGGAAGAATCTAATTGCAGTATTGCTGCAAAACCAATTGAAAATAAATGTGGAAGTGGCCTTTGGCCTTTGAAATAAACCTGACAGTTCCCTGATGGGAAAGCAAAGCAGAAGATCGTCTTGAAGAACTGCAAATACTGCCCTGGCCTTAACTCCAAAGCCTGTAGGAAGAGAACAGACAATGAAAAAAGATGGGACAAAATTGTGTCAGAAAGCTAGACCAAACAGATGTAAAAACACTGCTTGTATTTTATCTGAGGAAGGCGAGAATGTCCTCTTTACACCTGTTCCCTTATTAATTTTGTTCAGAGATCTAGATTAATCTCAGCTACCATTGTGCATGTCATGTAGGTTTCCAAGGCAGGAACTCTTTCTGTAGTCATTAGCTAGTTCAGACCTTAGGCTGAAATCTCTGGGTGTCTGTCTTCTGCTTCTCAAAAACTGCCTGAAGTTAGTCCATGGATGAGACAGGATTTATATATATATGTGTGTGTGTGTACGTGTGTGTATTTATATGTGTGTGTGTGTGTATATATATATATATATATAAATGACTACACTGAGCAGCTCTGAAAAGTAGCTGGTTTAAGATCAGGCATGGGGATAAGAACTCCCATTCCTGATGTATGGCAGCAGGTGGAAAAATCCTGTGTTTTTTTAGTGCATTTTCAGCTGAAATGGGGCTGAACCTGTCTTAGAAAATAAAGTTAACACTTGACAAGTCAATGGTAACTTGACCATCTTTACTATGCTGCCTGGTATCTCTCTGACACAGTAGGGATCCAGTCCACACTTTGTATACTGTCACTCATCCTATCCCAAACACAGAACATCAAGTTTCTCTGCCTTTTTTTTTTTTTTTTTTTTTAATGTATGTAGAGTCAGAGAGAGAGAAATGATATGAGACTGTCACTTTAGAGAAAAACACAGTAACTTTGTCAGTGGCCAGAGAAATGACATTGTCAAGTGACAAAGGCATACATAAAAATAAAAAATGTAGTGTTTTGCTCATTATCAGGTGGGTAGCATGTATGGTTCTTTGTTAACTTTTCTCATGCTATGGTGTGCTGGACAATTTCTCGGCACCCTGTTGAGCTCAAACAATCCTGCTTAAACCAATAAGCCTGGTCAGCACCTGTTACCCTCCACCCTGTCCCAGCTGCTTTATGATTTATGTGAAACAAAGAAAGCAGGAAAATAGGTTGACTTGGGAAACCAAAGATGAGTCCAGTCTAAGAGTGAATAAAAGCATCAGGCTAAGTCTAATTCCCAGAAATTAAAGATACTTATTTGTTTCAATTGTAGCCTATTGATAGTATTTGCAAGGTGATAAGAAATGCAGTTGTTTCTAACTTTATCTTCTTGTCTTCCTTATTGGTTATGCCAAGCTTTCTATGAAATTGGTAATGCTTCATCTCAAGGATTGGTGATTTACTTAGTTAACTTATTCTGAAATTCTTCAACAGCCTTTTTTTTTTTTTTTATTTTAATTATGTCTATTTTTTGTCCTCTTTCAGCGATTAGGCAGTTGACATACAGCATCAGATTTTCTGTGAGCTGGATGATATGTGATATCAGAGGAATCCCATGTTTGCTCGGTTTATCAGCAACGACCAGCTACACAAATGGATAAATAATTCATAGATCTCCTTCTTAGCCAAAGAAGTAATATGAAAACTTCATTGCAATACAAAATAGATACAGCAGATATGTGCTACCAGATACAATTGTAAATACCTCATTCAAAAAATAACAAATGGATATTTGTTTATTAGCCATCACAGGCTCCATCTCTATTTCCTCTAACACTGAAATCTATGTGGACACACTATCTGATAAAATTTGCACTTTCAGGCCCTCTTAGAAGTCAAAATGCTTTTCTCACTGATGAACAGGAGAGGGCTTGAAGGGTCACAGACAAGATCCTTGTTAACAAACCTAACCTTTAGCCCCGTAGAAAGAGAATTACAACTTTCAACTTTTTTGTTGCTTGTTTCTTTTTTTCTGTTTTAAACTGAGTGACGTTAACTCTTTTTTTAACTTCCTTCATTGTGCAGTTAGCCCTGAAAAGATAAATTATTATGAAAGAAACGGGCAGGAGGGCTCCACACCTGGCAAGGTCCTGTGGTAGAAGACTCTGAAGCATATCCTGGTACTCATCTTCCATAACATGACTTGGCTAGGGCAGTGATGTAATGCAAACATTTTCTGTGTCACCCATAAGTGGACAATGAATGCAAATGCGGCATTCAGGTCTGGCAGTGAGACTGACACAGGAGGGGTTGCAGTGGAGTGGCCTTTCGTTCCTTACCAGTCTATACTCACAGTTCATCTTTGTATCACATTTCTGGACTGAAACTGTCTCTGAGGACAAGAGGAGTCAATGTTTTTAGATCCCCTTGGGGACGATTCTCTTGCTGCAGGTGGTCATACTGACTGACATTATCTCTTCGCTGCTCCAACCTCAGAGAGATAGTGGGGAGGACCTTTGGTCTCCTTCATCAGAGGGAAATCAATGTCCTGTAATGATCATTGGGCAATTACTCTTATATGCCACTACTGAATAGGGATGACCTTCAAGAGATGTAGGAGGCCTCCTGTGCCCCTGGAAGCCTATGAGTTCCCCTCCTCAGTGAGGTCCAAGCCCTTCTCTGAGAAAGGCTGCTGTCAGAGATACATGCTAGATAGGACAGTCATGAGCAGACCCTGAAGGCAGAGAGATGTAAAAATTCAGAAAAAAATACTATTTCACACCCGGACAGTTCTTCTTTATTTAGTACTGCCTTATTTTACATTGCCAGCTGAGGTAGAAAGTATTGAAAAGAGTGTGTGATCCTTTCTCTGAATATCTAGCCATCATTGCTTGTTTTTGTTTTGTTATTCAATCTCTGCAATGTTGAGAGCACTCTCTAGAGTCTGTTCTCACTGTCATTCTTTTTTCTCTCTCCTTCAAAACAGTGACACTTAGAGAGCATGGGCAGATGTTAAGTTGCAGCAGATTTTGCACTGAAAGTCCTCAGAAGCATAGTCTTTGAAAACACAGGTATTATGCTCCTTTTCTATAGCAACAAATGTGGCTGGTGAGCAACATGGCTCCAAGAGCTAGGAACAGGCCTCTTCTTCCATTAAATCTGCTGTCTTGAACTCGCAGGTGGACTGAATGGGCTGGCAGGGCAGGAAGAGCTGGACTGTTTAAACTACACATAAGCTTTTTAAGAACTTCTGCCCACTTTCTTTCCTTATCTAGAGGAAACATTCAATGAAGTGTTTCAAATTTCTCTTGGTGTTTTGGAGGCAAAGTTAGATTGAACAGCATAGAGTTAGGAAATCTATATTTAATCTTTGAATTTTGGACTCTTTGCAGCATTTGGATGTAGATCAGCTTCCTGCAAATAATGGAACCTGGGGCTTTTGTGGAATGGGGGATAGCTGACATCCTTATGGATTAATATGGTGCCTGATGGATTTCTTCACTCATTGTAGGATGAAGGGTATGATTTCAAAAACAAAATGAATCCTAAGAAAAATCCAAGCAAGATTACTAAGGATTATTCTCAACACTACACATAATTAAAAGACTATTGTATAGAGCTGGAAGTATGTGGTTGAGTATTCTTTTTACTGTTAATATTGAGGCCTGTCGCTTAAATCAGTCTGATTTATATGCTCATTTGTTTTCTATCTCAAAAAAATTGTTTTAACCTGAATTTTCTATTAAAAAAAATAATCTGAGAACGACAAACAAAAACCCTAAACTGCATATAAGCAATATTTTCTCATCAATCTGTGTTTCTGATCATATAGCTTTCCTACTAATCTATATAGAAGAAACTACCAGCTAACTCCGTGATTGTGATTTAACAGCAATGTGGGTTATACTTGTGGGCAAGCTAGAACATTTGTCCCTTCATAAGTTTACCATGTTTTTGCCTCCTTTTGCTCACACCTTTTTTTTTTTTTTTTTTTTTTTTTTTTTAAGAAACATGGAATTTTCAAATCTGTAGAGCACAAAGATTATCTGAGATATGGGTAATAGCAGATTCACACATTTTAGAGAAAATTTTCAGGAGTAAAGTTTACCTCAGATGTAGATTTTACATGTAAAAGTATATATATTTTCTCCCTCCATTTATTTTTCATCTTCTATTGTACTTAGTTTCCACTTTATTGTCTTTCCCATTTATACCACACTGATATAGCTGCTGCCCAGGCTGGAGGGCTATAAGGGTGTACTTTTGTCTATAGGTGTTTATAAAAGCTGAGGTATTTATGTGGTTCACTATTTTCTTCAAATGTATAATTGAGAACACCAGAAGCTGAGCAAAAATCTGTACTTTAGTCACTTATAAGATGCTGGTCAGGAAATACACATGATCGTATGTCATAAGAGATAGCTATAGCAGGCACAAGTAGTTTTGATAAGCCATTTACATAAAATTCACCCCCATCATGTTTTTATGTTTTTCTGTATTCATTGTAGAATAAAACCAAATTATATTGCTTTTACAAGTCAGATGAAGATATTCTACTTTGTAGACATTTTGGCCTATTTCTGCCTGATGATGTTTGCCTTTTATATCTCGTTCCCGTTGCTCGAGCAGTTAATTCCATAAAATCAATAGCTTCTTGTGCATAAAATATGAACACCATCAAGCTGTTTCAAGCTATTTCTTATATACAAAGAAGTAAATTCATGGAGTTGGGAAAAGATTAAGGAGAAAGATTGTATGGGGTGAATAGCAAAAGTCCCCACCTCCCTGCCTCATTCACTGTTAGTCCTTGTTCCTGCCCTATAAAAAAAATGAACCTCTCCTTAAAACTTTTAAGTATGTGATTGTGAGAACTGACCTGTGACAATTTTGACAATTAACAGTTATCCACTGGAATATTTATGCCAGAAAAGTTGCACAGTCATTTTATGATTTTTGAGCCATGCTCTTTGGCTGGTATCTTGAAATGAGCCAAATACATGGTATTTCATGTTATGCTCTTCATCACTGCTATGTTTGCGTTACTAAAAATCTTTGCACAGATGGGCAGAGGCAGTGCTGTCAGAAAATTTTCAGTTGCAAATTCTCTGCTAAATCCAAGCTTTTTCTCCCTCCAATTGTTTAAAAATAAAACAAAACAAAATGCATAATATGCCTAGTTCTGGTTATCTTTTATGCTAACTTACAGCAAAAATGTATTGCCTAACTTTCTATTTCTTTTTATTCCTCCAGAAGAAAGACTATTATGAAGAATGGAGATTACTTGGTTTATTTCATCTTAATGCTTTCCTGGTTTTAGCCATTATTTTTCTTTCTCTTTTCCACCCCCCCACCCCTCCCCCGTTAGCTTTTTTCTAGTATGGTTTTACATTACCAGGAATAGAGGAACTGAATGATATCAAATAAGATCAAAGCTCTTCATCCTTCACTTCATCTAAAAGGCAATCTGAATCTACCTTGAATTTTTGAAGACTTTAACTAACTCTTTTCTATCCCTCACGTTCGGCAGAAAAATCTGATGCCTCTCATACTGGCAAATAAAAAAATGGGAAACCTGCAGTCTGCTAAGTTGGAAAAGAGCGGTAGTAGATTATCTCTTAATAGTGTATGTGCATGGAGCAAGATTACCTCCTTTTCCACTTCTGTTCCATTTGTGTTAAGGCTGTAATAGTGCAAATCAGATCATATATGCAAATACATATGCAGAACTTGTTCTATTATGCAATCATTTGTACTTTATGAAAATGTTCAAATCCACTTTTTTGTGAATTTGGAATAGTTGTATAACTAAAATTATGTGGTATGAAATATGGTATGTCTTGCCATTATTCACTATATACTATGTGCTAATCCCCTATTTAAACAGATTCATTCATCCAATATGGGAGGAGAATAGGATATGACCTTGGTGACTTCTGATAATCTATGAATTCAAAATAACTAGCTCATATGCATCCTATAACATGAAATACATTTGAATAAATAATACCTTCAGTTTTCCTGAATGAGAAATATATTTGTAGAAATGGCTCTTCTCCCTTTTCATTCTGGTTGTTGAGTCAGTCTCTACTTGACCTCTACCTGCTCCTGAAACAAAGCCCTTAACTTCTGTCCTCTGAACAGTTCTCCTGCATTACTTTCTCATGAAACCCACCTTGCTGTTATTGTGTAGATCAACCGGTAGATTTAACTAAGAAGATCTTGTAGGAACAATACTTCTTAAAATAAAGCCACGTTGCAAGATTATCACTACACTAAAAGAGTAGACCCATTGCCTGCTCCAGATTTTTCCTCTGCAAAAGACAGCAGGTGAATGAGGTGTCAGGGAACGTACCTGGAATCAGCTGAAAGGTGCCAGGGATTTTTCTGTCCCTGGGATGGCTCAGAGTCAGAAGGTGAGAGGCAAATTACATCTACTTTGGCTTTCTTGGTCTCTGGGAATGAAATCTCTGGGCATACTTTTCTGATAGAAATCTCTTCTTAATATTTTGTGATGTTTATTCAATTCACTTATTACTAGTCAGTCTACTAATTTTGTCTGTAATTTTATCTGTAACAAACTATATGTTATATATACATATATATATGCAAACACACACATGCACACACATACGGACACATATATTTATAGACATACATATACACATATTTATATGTCTATTCTGCAAACACATTATGTATAGTTAGGTATAAATATAGCTACAAACAACATTATTATATATAAATATGTGTAAGCTGTCATTAAATCTGATTATGATTTCTTGCTTGCAGAAAGAGTATGTATGAAATGGTTTTTATGTTGCTTTTTTGAAGACTTGCTGCTAATGCATTGATATTTGGTGCTCACATATTTTAATATGCTGCATGCCTGAATGCCAGATGATTATCTGACAAAGGAAATCTGGTGTTAAACAAAATGAGCTAGTACTACATTTAAAAACCCCAACTCTAGCACAATAACAGTTAAGTACATGTATTGTATTTTAAAAATTTAATAGCTGCCTATTGCCAGTATTGTCTTTGTCCGTGTTGACAACAAAAGGATAAATACAGTGCATACAGTAGGTCCCTCTGGTTATACCATGAACATGACACATGTCATCCTATGATAAATTGGCTCTGTGTCTGTTCAATTTCAAATCCAAAGCTCTGGAGGCAGAGGTGTTAGGAAGCAGGCATAATTCTGGCGAGCAGAGGCCTCAGATGCACAAAATTAGTGTGCATGGAACAGATAACAGAAAGCGAGAGGGAGACTGAGAGGAAGTTTGCACAGGTTTGTCAACTTCCTGCCGTTTAGGTAGTATTGGCAGATGTTAGGTGTAAAAAAACATCTGTAAGCATGATAATGAATGTTATCAGAATTTGAAGTGACAACTGTATCGAGCACAAATGCTGTCCTGTTTCTTCATTTGCATACCAATTAAATAAAAGACCCAAATATTAGGTTCCAGAATTTGTTTGACAAATAATCTGTGGGGCTTACTCGGTACATCTGGGTCAGATATGCTGGCTGTGTGACAGATGCAGTGTCAAAAGAAGATTTTAACATGGAAAAAAATATATTTAGATTGTTACTAAGTAAGTACTGTACTTAAAGCAGAGATTAGAAAAGGGTCTAGTTCAGAAATTGCTTTAAACATAGCGGTATCTGCCTCTCTCTAGGCAGTTTATTGTGCATTACTGTCAGGTCTGGTATGTAAGACATCTTCCTCACCAACCACTGAAGAAAGAAGTAGGCAAAAATAGTGCTGTTCTGTACCGTTACATTGTGCAGCTATGTTATTCCCTGGGTAAATACATTCGTTTTGTGAGACTACTCAAAGAGTAAAAGACTACTTGATGTGAGTAAGGATGGCAGAATCAAGCATTGCATGCTTAAACATTTATGTAGAATTTTACATTTTTCATGCTGCTCTGAAATATTTACGTAGTGGTTCATATCTGGTGAAGGTTCAGGTCAGTTCTTGTTTTAGTAAAACAAGTTCGCTTGACCCTGATTTTAAACCAAACTTGAGCCAAAGCAGGATAGCTGTTCTCTTGGCCAAATGCTGCTCTGATAAACTGAACCTGTATGTCTTGCTAATATGTATGTCTTTTTAACAGCTTCTATGGTATGCCACTCATGTAGCATTTCATTTTATGCTCTTCCATAGAGTCATAGAATCGTTTAGTTTGGAAAAGACCTTTAAGATCATTGAGTCTAGCCGTTAACCTAACATCACCAAGCCCACCACTAAACCATGTCCCTAAGCACCACATTTGCACATCTTTTAAATACCTCCAGGGATGGTGACTCCACTGCTTCCCTGGGCAGCCTGTTCCAATACTTGACAACCCTTTCAACAAAGAAATTTTTCCTGATATCCAATCTAAACCTCCCCTGATGCAGCTTGAGGCCTTTTCCTCTCATCCTATCACTTGTTGCTTGGGAGAAAAGACTGACCCCCACGCCGCTACAACCTCCTTTCAGGCAGTTGTAGAGAGTGACAAGGTCTCCCCTCAGCCTCCTCTTCTCCAGGCTAAACACCCCCAGCTCCCTCAGCCGCTCCCCATCACACTTGTTCTCCAGACCCTTCCCCAGCTCCGTTGACCTTCTCTGGACACGCTCCAGCACCTCAATGTCCTTCTTGTCCCGAGGGGCCCAAAACTGAACACAGCATTCGAGGTGCGGCCTCACCAGTGCTGAGTACAGGGGCACCATCCCTGCCCTGCTCCTGCTGGCCACACTATTGATGATACAAGCCAGGATGCTGTTGGCCTCCTTGGCCACCTGGGCACACTGCTGGCTCACGTTCAGCTGGCTGTTGACCAACAGCCCCAGGTCCTTTTTCACCAGGCAGCTTTCCAGCCACTCTTCCCCAAGCCTGTAGCGTTGCCTGGGGTTGTTGTGACCCAAGTGCGGGACCGGCATTAAGCCATGTTAAACCTCATACAAATGGCCTCAGCCCATCAATCCAGCCTGTCCAGATCCCTCTGCAGAACCTTCCTACCCTTGAGCAGATCAACACTCCTGCCCAACTTGGTGTTGTCTGCAAAATTACTGAGGGTGCACTCAGTCCTCTTCTCCAGGTCACTGATAAAGATATTAAACAGAACTGGCCCCAAAACTGAGCCCTGGGGAACACCACTTGTGACTGGCTGCCAACTCTATTGATCTCTGTTCTCCACAACTCTTTGTGCCCAGCCATCCAGCCAGTTTTTTACCCAGTAAAGAGTACACCTATCCAAGCCATGAGCAGCCAGTTTCTCCAGGAGAGTGCTGTGGGAAATGGTGTCAAAGGCTTTATTAATTCCAGGTAGACAACACTCACAGTCTTTCCCTCATCCACTAAGCAGGTCACCTTGTCATAGAAGGACATCAGGTAGGCCAAGCAGGACCTGCCTTTCATAAACCCATGCTGATGGGGCCTGGTCACTTGTTTATCCTGTACATGCCGCATGCTGGCACTCAAGATGAACTGCTCCATAACCTTCCCCAGCACCGAGGTCAGACTGACAGGCCTGTCATTCCCCAGATCCTCCTTCCAGACCTTCTTGTAGATGGGCATCATGTTTGCTACCCTCCCGTCAACTGGGACCTCGCTGTTAGCCAGGACTGCTGATAAATGATGGAGAGTGGCTTGGAGACCACTTCTGCCAGATCCCTCAGTACCCTTTGGTGGATCCCATCAGGTCCCATAGACTTGTGTGTGTCTAAGTGGTGTAGCAGGTCGCTAACCATTTTCCTTTGGATTATGGGGGCTTCATTCTGCTCCCCATCCCTGTCTTCCAGCTCAGGGGACTGGGTACCTGGAGAACAAGTGGTCTTACATTTAAAGACTGAGGCAAAGAAGGCATTAAGTACCTCAGCCTTTTCTTCATCATTTGTCACTTTGTTTCCCCCCTCCCCACATCCAATAAAGGGTGGAGATTCTCCTTAGCCCTCCTTTTATTGCTAATATATTTATTAAAATATTCTTTATTGTCTTTTACGGCAGTAATCACATTAAGTTCTAGTTGGGCTTTGGCCCTTCTAACTTTCACCCTGCATAACCTCATGTCTTTGTAGTCCTCCTGAGTTCCCTGTGCCTTCTTCTAAATGTCATAAACTCTCTTTTTTCTGAGTTCCAGCCAAAGGTCTCTGTTCAGCCAGATTGGTCTTCTTCCACAACGGCTCATCTTTTGGCACATAGGGATGGCCTGCTTGTGTGCCTTTAGGAGTTCCTTCTTGAAGAATGTCCAGCCTTCCTGAACTCCTTTGCCCTTCTGGGCTGCCTGCCAAGATTACTCTCAACCAGTCTCCTAAACAGGCCAAAGTCTGCCCCCCAGAAGGCCAAGGTGGCAGTTCTGGTCACCCCTCTCCTACCTTCTCCAAGAATCAAAACCTATCATTTTGTGTTTGCTATGCCCAAGATGGCCTCCAAACATGACATCACCCACAAGTCCTCTATTCACAAACAACAGGTCCAGTGGTGTGCCTTCCCTAATTGGCTCACTCACCAGCTGTGTCAGGAAGTTATCTTCCACACACTCCAGGAACATCCTAGACTGTTTCCTCTGCACTGTATTGTTTTTCCAGCAGGCATCTGATAAGTTGAAGTCCCCCATGAGAACAAGGGGTAGTGATTGTGAGACTTCTCCCAGCTGCTTATAAAATATTTCATCTGCCTCTTCATCCTGGTTCGGTGATCTATAACACACTCCCACCACAATACCTGCCTTGTTGGCCTTCCCCCTCATTCTCACCCATAAACACTCAACCCTATCCACACCATCTTTAAGCTCCAGACAACCCAAACACTCCCTAACACACAGGGCTACCCCACCACCTCTCCTTCCTTGCCTATCCCTTCTGAAGAATTTATAGCCATCCATTGCAGCACTCTAGTTGTGTGAGACATCCCACCATGTTTATGTGATGGCAACTATATCATAGTTTTCCTGCTGCACAATGACTTTTAGCTCCTCCTGTTTGCTGCCCATGTTGTGTGCATTGGTGTAGATGCACTTCAGCTGAGCTATCGATCCTGCCACCTTTATTGGGAAGAAGCCCTAATTCCTATGTGACTATTCTCATGCACTTCCGTGGTTTCTAACACATCAATAACCTTTGTGTCTTTGCTGCTGCATGGATCTCCATCCCTTACCTCCTCTGAGACAGCAGACTGAAGGACATCACTAGCACACCATTCCCTCAAATATTGGTGTGCTGCCCTCAGGCTTATCTTTATTGAGCCTGGTTTTATCCCTTTCCCCCATCAAATCTTGTTTAAAACTCTTTCAATGAGCCCTGCTAACTCTTGTGCAAAGATCCTTTTCCAACTTTGAGGCAGGTGTACCCCATCTGTTGCCAGCAGGTCTGGTGTCATGTAGACCGACTCATGATAAAAGAACCCCAAATTCTGCCGGTGACACCAGGCTTGGAGCAAGGTATTGATCTGCTTCCTCTTCCTGTTTTTTCCCTCATCATTTCCTGTAACTGGAAGGATAGAGGAGAACACTACTTGTGCTCCTGATCCCTTAACCAGTTGTCTCAAGGGCCTGAAGTCTCTCTTGACTGCCCTTGGACTTCTTAGGGTAACTTCATCACTATCTACCTGAGAAATCAATAATGGATAATAACCTGAGGGCCGTACCAGGGTAGGAAGCTTCTTCTTCATATCTTTAATCCAAGCCCCAGGGAGGCCTCAGACTTCCCTAAGAAGTGGAACCAGTTTATATATTGGGCATTTGTTCCCTTCAGAAGGGAGCCTCCTATGACAATGACCCATCTTTTCTTCTTTATGGAAGCAGTTTTGATGCAAGGTGTATGTCAACTTAACCTCAATGACACCTCCAACCTAGATGAACTATTGTCCTTGTCATTGTTCAGTTCCACTTGCAGATCTTCATACTTATTATGCAAGGGCACCTGGGAAGGTGGGATGGTCACAGAGGAGACATGCCTGCTGTGCTAGGTAGGAACTTGTCGCCATTTCCCCCCATCCCTTAAGTCATGGTGTTCAGCCAGGCAGAGAAAGGATAGGGAATCCTCTGTACCATGCATCCTGTCTGCCTGTTGGGGCTGTCCCAGGGAAGGTAGGGAGCAATTCCAGTAGTTTATCTCTCTCTGAGGCTCCCTGTTACTCCTCAACCTACTCACCTTCTCCTGGAGCTCTGTCACCAAGCGGTGGATTTCCCCTACGTGGGTGTACCTCCCACGGGTGTGCTCACTGCTGCCATCCGCACTGGTGTAAGAGCAGGGCACACCCTGCACCCTGGCACCTGGGTGGCAGCATCTTCCCACCAGAGCTCTGTCTGGGATGCTGCGTCTGTTGTGGTGGGCACAGAGCTTAGAGAAGCCATGGCTTTCTGCCAGGTGGATACCATTGCTCCCCGGTCGAGCTGTCAGAGCTACAGCACCCTTCCTGCACGCCCTGCCACACGAACTGCTGCACCATGCCCTGTTTGCCTGCCCTGGTCACCAGCGCTCCCCAGGGGCTTCTTTTATATGTGTGTGGGGGGCTTGGCTGCCATTGCTCCTCGCTCTTCCAAGGTCTCATCAGCCGCTGCGGTATGAGCTGTGGGCTCCTGGTGGGTCTCTCAGCTGCCCCTGAGGCTGCCCTGGTTCAGAAATCCCATGCTGCATTTCTCAGCAGTGAACACTGGATTTCACCTTCTACTGAGCCAAAGCCATTTCCTGTAATTTTTTATTAAATCCATCTCTTCCTACCAATCTTCCCAAGTTTTTAAATATTTGAGTGTCCTAAGATGTTACACTTTGCATAATATTAAACTAGTAGACAGTAAGCATCTATGTTAGTGTAAGGAGATGCTTATGACTAAGACTTCCATAAGCATGGACCCTAGCAAAGTACCTTGAAAAATGCCCATTGAAACACCAGCTGTGTGTACACTGTTGTACAGAAAGGCCCTCAAACCACAAAAAATTATCCGTCTTTCTAGTGCCTCCTTGCATGAGGGCCATCAGGTTGATATAGTGCAACCTTGCCGACATTCTGAGGAACAGGATCATGGTATGTGTGGCATTTCAGGGATAAGCATGCAATAATGCAGAAGTAAAATCAATATAAAAATTTGAGAGGTAAAATATTGTTAAATACAAGTTAAGTATTAATAAATTTATTTTATTTTTTCCATTTGTTCTTTTTTTAATTAAGGAAATGAATTTACACAGGGCAAAGGTAGTATTTAAATATTTAAAATTTAAATGAAGAAAATCCTCTTGGATGCACCTGTATATACTAGATATGTCTGAGTCCATTTGGTATAAGAAAGTAGGACATGAAATTATGTGTTTAAAGAAGTTAAACTACTCACTCACATAGAACTAAAGTTTTCTAACCTCTTCTGTAAATGGTGAACAGCTTGTGAAAATCCAGGCAGACAGAACCCAAGCCATTAACAATGCATAAAGGTGCAGTTTTCCAAATTTCAGAGTTTGGGAACTGGGGGAAGTGGAATTCCCACTTACAAAAAGGTAAGAATGGAAAAAAAAATGTTTTATATACTAAAATAGTGGCTTTTATAACATAAAATCTTTAAAAATTAAGTGAATAGAACCAGAGCACTGTAGGTTATGCTGCTATGTGGAAGCAAAAAGACACATGGTTAGTTTTGAACCAGCAAGTGTTTCATACTGCAACCAAGGGATGCATTTTGCAGGGATGAAATTGAGCAAAGGAAAATTTAGTCTTATTACCAGGAAAATGTATCTAATAGTGAGATCTATTAGAATTGTGGAATAGTCTCTAGGGAGAAGTGATGGAAGCCCCATAGTTTGAGTCTTTGAAAACCAGTCTAGGGAAAGGTTTTCTTGCCGGGAAATAATTTTGTATTGGCTGTAGAAGGCATGGTGTCACCTAATGGAAAATTTCTGCCTCTGACATCTTCGCTACTCTGACTTATTATTAGCACACTTGTATAGCGTTTCATAGAAATCTGAAAAAGAAGACAGGATCCTGATGTCTTGATGCTTTTCATGATACAATAAAAGAAAACAAGTTCTGAAATACTCTATTGTGTCTCAGTATCATTGCTAATGTTTTTTCATTGCATTGAAACTGTCCACAGAGTTTCAATAGACCGAGGTTACTTTATGCCTTCATTATCTTTAGTTATTTTTCTCTCTCTCTTTTTTTTTTTTCTAAATTCTTCTTAGCTTTTTGTTTATATCATTCATGATTTCCAGCATCATGAAGTCGTGTATAAGCTGAGCAGAGTACTTGCATGGTGGGAGGTAGAAGTCTATTAATATTTTTTCAAGGTTTAAAAGAAAGTTCCTCAGAGACTAACTTTGGGTTTTTGTTCATCTTTTAGGAAAATGCATGTAACATAATTGTTTATTTAAATGCCAAATGTACATATGTCATTGGATATTAGCAAAAACCAGCAAATGTTAAGTTTGCATGCTTTAGTATTCACAGGAAGCAGCATACATTTCTCCAATAGAATTTCAAAATCCTCCTGAATCAATAATAATAAAGTACAACTTCTCTCTAGATTTTCAAGTTATTCCTGTGAAATAACTTGCTGGATGCCTGTCCATTTCTGCTGGAAGCACATCTTCAATCTCTACTGAGAGTCACAGGGTGCTTATATGGAGCAGCAGATCTGAACTGTCAAAGAAAGCAAAAGTTCCTCATAGGGAAATAACATGGATAGTGTTCCTGAGAAATGAATTGATTAACCATTGCAATGCAAATGCATCTAGGTTGACTCTGTAAATGTTGACTTTTCTGTCACTAGAGCTGGCCTGATGGAGGGAAAGAGAAAGATGGGGAAAGATTAATCTGTGCAGCATAGAAAAAGGTGAATGGAGAAAGAAAGAACATCTTTCATATTTGGAATTGGAAATCTGCTAATACTGGCAGTATGATTATGTTTAGTCAGATTTTTTTTTTAAATTCCTGCTATGTCAGTGTACTTATCAATTGTTGGAATAAAATTTCTGGGCGCTTTTTAAACTACTTAGAGGAATTACAGAATATTAAGATGCCTGGTCTGTTTGAAAATAATTTGAGGAAAATCCACTGCTGGCAAAAGGCTTTGAGGTCCAGAGGAGGCTGCTCTCATGAAAATGCTGAAAACTGCACCACTTTTGCTGAAATGACAGCTCTCAAAGTGGAGCTGCATCTCATGACATAGGTAGGAATTTATTGCACAGACAATTTGGAAGAGTGTGGAGCTGTGGCTTGATTTTATCCTGTCTCAGCTAACTAGACAATGTAAGAAAGTTGTAATTTCTATACGGTATCAGATAGCTCCTGCTGTGCTGAGTCAGAAGACTCTGCTATGCAACATATGTGTGGGATTCTGTCTTCAATCTGTTCACTTTTTACACTGGATTACACCATGATAATCCCTAAACTGCTATACAGTATATAACAGAAAAATCAGTGGCCAATATCACTAATGGGGATGACAAAACTGAGACTGAGGAAGGGGAAGATGTGACTCAGGTGCTGAAAGGAAGGACTTATGAGGAAACTTGATGTGCATGGAGAGCTGCTGGCAAAAGTTCTTACAAGATTCTCAGACCCTGCGAAGTGTGAACGATACAGAGCCCGATTTGGCAATCTGCTTCACATAGTCTGTTCTTCCACAGGCAGGAGCCTCCCTGGCATGGCTGAATTATCATGCTGTTAGACTTGCACATCTTGTGGATATCTGTGCAATGTACTATCAAATTGTCAGCATAGCTGCATTGAGGTTATGGTGTAGAATATATTACTTTCAGTAACAGGAAGAAACTTGTCCACTTGAAATATTTTCAGTAGCTCAATTTGCTTTGCAGTTCCAAGGACTTCTTGCAGCATGTATTCATATTTTAGGCGGTTAGTTTTTCATTCTTTACTTAAGGTCTCATAGGTGTACTGATGAAACATTCCATGCCATCACTGAAGAGATTCCTTTTGGCATCAGCTAGTGTAAATCTGGGCTCAAAAACACTTTAGGCTTTATCCTCATATACATCAATACAATTTAACACCTTTCTAATTATAATTCCCTGGTCACAGTAGGCATGTACAAATGTATCTCTTTTCACTTTGAAAGGTCCTTCCATATTGCTAAAACATCAGGAATTAACCTTAGTGCAAATAAAGACCATTCTCCAATCTTTAAAATATTGAGTCATTTACCTAACCTATATATTCTAGTAAAATGTTCATACTTTATCACTTATGAATAATGAGTATTTGTAAATTGCAATCTGGCTTCTTTTTTTTTTTTTTTTTTTAAGGCTTCCAATGGCTTTATTTTGGCCTTTGTGCATGTATCTTCATGGCATGTATTGAAATGTATGCATTATTATAATATTCACAGTTAAAGGCATTTATGAATCTCTTCTTAATTACAGTCTTAAGTTTTCAGACACCAGTCTTGATCTTTTAAGATGTTGAACATCCCATTCAAAGCCACCATATTGCCAGACTATGAAATCTATGAACTCCTAAATCTCTATTTAAAAGACTAATAGGTACTCAGCTTTGGAAAACTTGGTCCAACCCAAATACTAAGAAGAAAATTGTTAAAGAGTGTTGAGATTAATTCTGCTTATGAATATGCTGGACAATTTTTTATCCTGACACTCAAATTCTTGAAGTCATCATGTAATATTGCAAATAAACAGAGCATATAATAAAAATTGTGAAAAATATATTCACCAAATATTTTCTATCCAGCATCAGATTTTTTTCACCTGAATATCTTGGATTCTCATAATCCCAGTATAAAAGGATTAGCCATAATCCAATTGTGTGCATTGTATTTGAAAGATGAGATAATAAAGTCAAGGTATTTTATTGTGCAGCATTTAAAATAAAGCTCACCTTATCACTTCCAATGTTATATCTTAGTAAACATTTAGGATTGTTGCAATGGAGATCTGAGAAGTGAGGAAAAAACAAAAAGTTAGCTATTTGTGGCTGGTTTGAGATTGTATTGGATACATAACCTGGAAAAACATTTTAGAAAAAGCAAATATTTTATCATGTCATCAATGCAACATTAAATAAACAGAACGTAGTTAATAAATCAGTATGGTAATGATCGAATGTTTCTCTAACATTTTTTGTTTTCAGAACAAAAACCATGTCCTTCAGTAGCATGGCATCTTTGAATTGATTTTGAGGCTGAAGGAAACTTATAGCAGGGTTAAAGAAGAGTATATGACAACCAGGTTTATATTTTAGTCAAATAATTTAATCACTAACTAATTCTCAATCCGTTTGCTATTTTCATGGTTATAACAATTGGATCTAGATGAACATATCTTCTTAGTGGTCCTGTAATAACCCGTGAACTATTACAAGATGCTCTGTTTTGGTGCTGGTTTTATGAAGCTTCTCTTTCATACTAGTATTTCACTGAGTTGAAAAAGGTTTTTTAAATATCTTCCTAAAAACACTTAGAGGATAAGGAGGAGAGTTAGATAAAAGATAGTAGCAATGTTAAATGATTAAGAGTAGCCTTAGTGAAGCTAAAAACTGATCAGCATACACTGAAATGTTTGTTTATTATATACTATTTCTGTAGACACTGACAGAGAATGAACTGCCATTTGTACTAGATTCTGAAAAACAGTCAAATTCCCTTTCCCAGACAGCTTATGATGTTGGGCTGTATGTATGTATGTCTTGTTATTTTATTTTATTTTATTTTATTTTATTTTATTTTATTTTATTTTATTATTTATTTATTTTTGCTGAGACTATTGAAACCTGCATGCCTCCCTAGGACATACCTTCTTAAGGGATGGAAAAGAGCCATTTATCAAGTTTGTTTCATATTTATTTTTATGGTAAAGTATTCACACCACTGAACAGTACTTCCAAAACCAAAATGGGTAAGAAAGGGATGTCTGTCTTCCAAGCTGACAGGTGTTGTGAATGCAGCGGTGAAGGCTTGCAGGTCTTGAGATACCATGGCCATCCATGATACCATGACCAACCACGTTGCTGTAGGATTTTTGCTCAGCTGTCATTTGTTCTGACCTTCGCCACTGAGAGATAGAGCAGGACAAGGTAATTAATGCAAGCTTATATGGACTGGATTTGAATTCAGATGCTTCTATTCCCTGTGGTGACATGGAGATGGATCATGACACAGATAGCTTCAGTTCTGTTGGTGTTTTCCCCTTTCACCATAACAAGAGGTTTTCAGGCGGAGAGATGGATTATGGTGTCTGTAGAGATGATACCGTGAAAGCACTCTTCCCCCCTCTTATGTGTTCTCTGGTGTTTTTCACTATCATGCTTTCCTTTTGCTCTGTTCAATGAATTGTGGTAAGAACAGCAGGAACAACAGAAAAAGCCCCCAGTTTTTCAGTTGTTCCTGTGTATGACACATTTTCTACTATTTATTATCAACAAAGTTTGCAATCAACTCATAAACAAAACCACCCCCATAGTACTACACAGATTTAACTCTCTTCTTTAATAATAGATGGAACTTAAGCTAACTGAGCAATGTCCTTTTACTCTGAAATCATTCTTAGTTAATTATCCCCTTGACTTCTCTTATTTCTCTTAGCAGTAATTTCTAATTTTACTGTGATCTTTTATTCACCCATAACCTTTGAACAATATTTCCAGGGTATTTTTTTATTCAGATAGTTTCAGCTGATTTCTCTTCAGTGACCTCAAAAAGTACAAAGAACAGCAGCCAAAATCTATTCTCATGCTCCTCTCTATTTTAAGAAAGCTCTTTTCTTCTTTAGCTTCTTTAATCTTCTTTTAAATATCATTTATTTATATGTTCAAAAACACCTGTATGAAAAAGAAGTGTACTCTTTCACAGCTGGGGCAAAGCGAAGAGCACAGAATTGAAAACAAAGTTTGCTCTAGGCACCAGAGTGAGAAAGAGATGGGAACAGATCACAGAAATCTTCATAACCACCCCTCTTCAGCTGCTGAACATATGTGAAACATGCAGAATCTGGAGCCTGTACCGAGCTGCCATTTTCCATTACTTTGCTTGATAGGTCTGGAAGATAACAGGAATTCCACATGTTTTGGATTTGTTGTTTTTTGGGGGTTTTGTTTTTGTTTTTTTGGGGTTTTGGTTTGGTTTGGTTTGGTTTTTGTTTTTTTTTTTGAGGATCAGGTGAATCTAGAACATAATAATATAAATGCATTACTATCTACACTCTTTCTCAGGCTCAAGAGAATGATTCATTGCAAAGAAATTAAATAAGTATATATAGGTATGATAAAAGCTAAGGGGAATGTCACTGCTGATGACATTGCCTGAATTCTGTGCAGCTACAGATTTGTGGATATGCCAGAAGTGGATCAAGTAGAACCTTTTCTTCCTTTTAAAAATTCATCTGCTGGTAGGATACAAGTTCTGAGCAATGCAGTCTTTAAGTCTGGTACTGTTGAACTCTGTCATTTACAACAAAATGATGCTATCCTTCCTACTAAAGCCATTTAGAATATTCTTCAGCTATAACCTACAAAGAAAACAGCAAAGAATGTAATTAAGGATTTTGCAGTGATATTATTCTTTAAAATTTGATATTTGCCTTTAACACTCAGCAACCCTAACAAACAACTGTGATCCTAATATCTGACTTTAGTACCATTTCATATTGAGGACTGTAATGTTCTAACCCAGGAGAGAAAGATGAAATGACTGTACCATGCAGTAATTTCTGAAGCGAGAATCCATTTCCAACCCTTAGCTAAAAATACAAAAAAAAAATAATACGGGAACTTGAATGTGAAGGAGTTAATGTGAGTTGAGGATGACTGCTGAAACTTCTGAAGAGATGTAGATTTATTGGATTTATGTATGTGTATCTGTGTGTGTGTGGATGTGCATGCAAATGACTCTTCCACTGTATATGCGCCACATGAATGTGTGACTTGTGAATATCTGCCTTCAAATACCCTTCTCTAATGTAGTCTACTGTAACTCAAGCAAAGAAATTTACATGAGTAAATTGTGGAAAGCCCATGTAACTCTATGAATAAAGCTGATTAATTATGTTTAAATTTCTATAATCTGTTAAAAGGGTCAGCCCCCAAATTAGAAGAGTTTTCTATATTCCTATTATAAAACATAGACACTGTGCCTGAGCTAAATTAAATTTTTAAGCAGCCTCAGGAAAGAAAAAAAAGATTTAAATTGCTGCCACAGGGAAATTTAAACCTGACACATAAAATAGAAAAGTGATCATCAACACCCTGTGAAAACAGAGCTTCTGGTTCTATTTCCAATTTGCCACTTTTTTCTTCATAATTTTCTTTATTCTTTGTTTTGAACATAAAATTCTTCTGAGAATGATAATACTATTTAGCAAATGCTCCTGTGGTACAAATGCAGTAGTGTAATCATGTAATATTTTTTTAACAGTGCTTTAAACTTGGGAATATATTTTTTACTGTATTTTACCACTTGCAAGTGGTGTACTATCAGTATGTAATCCAATAATATTAGAATCACATTTACTTTATTTTTAGTTAAAATTGGGATATGTAGTTAACCATGCTATGTTTTTAAACATTAGAACATAAAATTATATTGGTAAAAAAATACTAACAGCAGAACAATACAACAATTAAAAATCCATAAATCCATAAACATTATTCACTTAATATCTGATGTATCTAACCTGGAGATTATTTCTTGCAATTGACAGAATCTAACAAAATAAACACTACGTTCACTCAGTAATATACCTTTGTTTTACTCTCAAAGATAGTCTATATTATAAGAAGTCTGAGAATTTCATTACAACCAGCTCTGTCCAATGTGTAATTAAAAAGAGCACGTAGGCGTAGTTGCAGGTTTAGGTCATGTTGACCGCAGTGACCACTGTACAATACCTTTTAAATACCTTTCTTCAGCAAAGGTCTTAAATCAGAGTTCTACCCTGAATAAGAGAAATGGGTAAATTTTATGCCATTTGTTTTTCCTTGTGAAACTGTAAATGTATTGTCACAATTACATATTAAATGTTATGACCATTTGCTGAATACACCAATATTTTTTAATTTTTGAAGAGAGTTAGGATTTTCTGTTTTCAGACCAACATTTCAAACATAATTTTTGTTTAGAAGTGGAGCAAAAGGTGAAGGATTGTACAAATAATAACAAATAAAAAAGAATAACTAAGGAGCATGGGTTTTAAATGAATCTTCTGCAATGGTTTTGATATATTCTCCCATGAAAATTTACAAAGAATTAAACTTTTTACAAGATATTCTAGGAAATATCTCCAGAAAAGAATTCATTGAAAAAATACATAGACAGTTGTTTGGGTTTTTTTTGCCAGTTTTGTTCAAATACATAGGTTTTGGAAAGCTTGGGAGATGTAACTTGTAAGATGTTCACTATGACCTACAATAGTTCTTTTGGTTAGATAACTGAATGTTTTGACTAGATGTCTTAGATAAGTAATGTGAAAAAAAAATTAATGGATAGTAACAAATGAACAATATTTGTTAACCAGTATATCAGGTAAAGTGTTAACCTGAATTTCCAGTGAATTTCCAATTACCTGAATGATAATTTGTTTTAGGATTAATTAAACTCTTCAGATTTAATATTTTCCCAAATTTATCATATGTCTAAATATGCACAAATGAGATGCAGATGCAATGATTTCACAGTAGAGAGAAATAGCCATTTTATTTCTTAAGTTTTCAAATTAGTTTCTTAATTATTTAGAAAGGTCTACTCGATATAAAATTAGGGTATTGTGTTAAATGTTACATTGCGGAATGGCATATTTACAACATCAAAACTCAAGAAATCATAGCTTGAAATATGTCTTTGAGTCCCTAAAGTCATTTAAATGCTTTGAGAAGGAGCGATAGAGTTCGTGACTGACCTTTTGTGTTAAGTAATCCATTGATTGTATGCAAAAAAGAGGCAGGAAGGATCTTCTCTAAGAATTTAAAGTGAGAATACTAAGTAGCTTTTACAAGACTTTTATACTATAGTCTATATGCTTTCTTATTTTGGGGAAGACCATGAAGTCTGCCTGGCAGTTTCTTGCTCTTTCTATTATTATGCTTTTAGAATGAAAATATTAGAACTAGGACTGCTGAAAATTATTAAAATCTTAAAATGTATGGTTTTATATGATGTAACAGTTTTGCACCATATTGGGCTTGTGAAGATTTAATATATCTTAATCTTTACATACAAGTTACGGAATGGCTCAAAACCTTTCAATGATGCTGTAGAGATCTAAGTGTAAATGCTAAACAGAACTCTGAACGTTATAGGACTGGCCTATATTTTAATTCAGATTTTCCTGTAATGCTAGTCTGAATATACTGTAATTGAAAAATTCCTAACATCTGCAGGATGGATTCTTGAGACAAAACAAGTTTCAGATTCCATTCTTATTTTCATAATGATGCAAATCTGCTAGGATGGATTATAATATACTTTCCTAAGGTAAATGTAATATTGTGGGTGTCATATAACTGATAATTCCATTTATATTATATTCATTCATTAAACATAAAAAGCTGTGCACATATCCTCAAATCCAGAAAATTTGCAATGTTACATATAAAGCAGGAAATCTAGTAACTAATTCTCTCATATATTAACTGCTTAGGACTACTATGTTTTCTTTTTGCCCTTTGCTAAGACTGTTTTACCAACTTATTTGCTTTTTTCACACCTATTAAGAAGTTGTGATCAACCCAATCTAAATGTGCTAAAAACAAGTTTGCGGAGGGGACCTGGATGCAAGTTTTCTAAAAATTAACAAAATTTTGATTGTAGCTGTCTTGCTTATACAGTTTTCCACTGTTTTGATGAAATAAAAGGATTCTTATCCTGAGGTTTTAAAATCAAGAAATTTAGATGTCTGTTACACCTGTTGTGTTTCAGGGTTTTTTTCCAGTTTAGAGATTAACCTATAATATTTGTATTTGAGATCAGTCAACTTTGTTTAATAAGGAAAAAGTGTTTAACTGATCATCCTAAACCACTTCTGATTTTCCTCAGCAATTACTGTGAATCACTTTTGACTGAATAATGACTGAAACTCTAGTAACTTCAGTGCATAATGTGGGATGCAAACCTTCTGAATCCATCTTCTGCTTTAATACACTCTTGTGGAGTCCTCTGATGTGTAAATGTAGTATTTAATATTTTTATTAAATATTAAAGAGCGTAGATTTGAATGGCATTTCATTAGGCATTTTAAACCTGCCTTAAACGGATTATTTGTAACCCAAAGCACTCACATTTTTTCAGGATGTAATTTAGCCAAAGCCAGCTTCATACCCAACCTAAGCTGTAGGACAGTGTTGAACAAGGCTGGTCACAAGCAAGAAGTTAGAGATTTCTGGAGAAGAGCAGGAGCACAGTCAGGTCTGAGTGTTTAGCTCCTGTTTGGGCAATCTGGATAGAATGAGGATGGGCAAGAGCCAATGGTGCTGTGGCAATGTCCACCTGAAGATGTTTTGTCATCTAACCAAGCTGATGTTCTGCACCTAAGCAGAACAGGTTATCATCCTTGTTAACCGCACACAGGAACACTCAGGTCCTGGAGATTGTAAGGCTTCCTGGTGGTTTTTATCTATCAGTTTTGATATTTTTGGAAGATTATGGGAAAATGGGTCCTTGAGACTGATGACTGTTGCGGAAGATTTCAATTTTCATAGTACCTTTTAGTTATAGACATAATATACTTCAGTAATAAAGTCCCTTAGTAAAGAGATCTGCATGCTTGCATATCAGAGGTTATAAGGTGTTTGTCCATATACTTTTTCTTGTCCTTTTGCAATTATACTTCTATTTTCAAATATTTACAACAGAAGTGTTCTTTTTTATATGACCTCTTCCTCAACTGTCTGTGGACAAGCAGGGACCCTTTCCAGTCTAGAACAATGAAAAAGGTATTATGGTTTGAATCAGTCTGAAATCATGATCTCTGGGGATTATGGAAGTATTTTTATGAGAGTGCTGCATGTTTAAAAACCTTCTTTCTCATTATAAATGTGAATATCAGTTTCTGTGAACTCAGCATAGTATGGACTTTTATTTTACCTTTTCTATCCCTGTATTTAGCTGCAAGAGTTGGTGATTCTGACATCAGTTTCTAATTAGGCAGGCATTCAGTTTCCTCTCTTCCCTTTTTTGCCAAAATGTCAGCAGATGGTGACCCATGTTTCGCTGATGTGTTCCTGGAATTTCATAACACTAATTATAGGCTGAAGTTTGAGTTTGTATCCCAATATAGGCCGTTTTCAACTCAGCCATTGGTTTATGGTTTCCATGGGATCGTGGAAAGTAACATGATGTAACTTGCACTTCACTGCAGACTGCTTAATGCAGTACATTATTAGATAAACCTTGATTAAGAAAAGTTTGATGTGATCATTAGCTATAGAATCTTCTAGTGAAGCCGCCACATGAAAGTTAAAGTAATAATCAATCACTTTTTTTTTTTTCATGTCTTGTAAGTGGGTCATAGGGCTGGGGAGAACCCTCTGAAATCATTCAGGCAACTCAGATCTCCAGAGAGAGTCAGCAACCCTTGTAGTTTCTGGTTCAAGCTTGTCTAAACTTTCTGTAAGATCTTTGTAACCTCCTAATTTATTCTGATGTTTACCATGGTTAATGTACCCTGCCTGCAGTACAAGCCTGTGAATTCTTATCCTATTTACTTGGAGAACAGTGTTCCTTTTCCCTTCATAGAAATGGTTCATTAATTTGAAAACAGTTGTCACGTGGCCCTTCATTTTCCTCCTGTTTAAATGAACCAGTTCCTATTCCTTATATATTTCTTTATAGGATGTGTTTTCTACACCCCTGCTATTTTTCATTCATATTTTCTTTACTTCATGTAAGTAGTTAATTTCTTCCAGAAATACGCTGTAATTGACCTAAAACCTTGCCTGGCAGTACAGAAAAAAAGATTATTTAGATACCCTATGTGTTTTTCTACTCTTCATAAACCCCAGGTCTGCACCGCTCTTTTTGCAAATAGAAAACATTATTGTTTTAAGATTCATTATGATTCACAAAAAGGCTCTGATCCTTTCCTGCGGAATATTTTGTCTACCAACTGCTTTCCAGGTTATATAGCTGACTTTTTTTTCCCCCCTAACTTGCTGTAACATCTTGCACTTGCTCCTATTGAAAATGAACATACTTTTTCAGACTATGTCTCCAGTTTGTTAAATCATTTTGAACTGTAAAATCATCTTGAAAGATGCTAGTAACACCTGCCAGTCTATTGCAATCTGCAAAATTATTATATACCTTTTATTTTGTTACATAGATATTCCTAATATTACATAGTTGTCATGGTTTAACCCAGCAGGCAGCTCAACACCCCACAGCCATTTGCTCATTTCCCACAGTGGGATGGGGAGAAAATCAGAAGAAAGGTAAAACTCATGGGCTGAGATAAAGACAATTTAATAGGACAGAAAGGAAGGGAAAATAACAGTAAAAGAATATACAAAACAAGTGATGCACAATGCAATTGCTCACCACCCACTGACCGATGCCCAGCCAGTTCCCAAGCAGCAGCTGTGCCCCCCCAGCCAACACCCCCTAGTTTTTTTGTTCAGCATGACGTCATATGGTAAGGAGTATCCCTTTGGCCAGTTTGGGTCATCTGTCCTGGCTGTGTCCCCTCCCAGCTTCTTGTGCACCTCCAGCTTGCTTGCTGGCAGGGTATGAGAAGCTGAAAAGTCTTTGACTAGTGTAAGCACTACTTAGCAACAATTAAAATCTCAGTGTGTTATCAACTTTATTCCCATCCTAAATCTGAAACACAGCACTGTACCAGCTACTAGGAAGAAAATTAACTCTATCCCAGCCTAAACCAAATAGTACATTTGTAACATTCTTCCTTCTTGACTGTTAACTACCAGTAATTCTCTAAGCACAATTTTGGGTTTAAGTTCACATTCAAAATGTGGTATTTGGATCTAGACCTTTATAAAAGTTAATTTCCTATTAAAAATTAGCTCTGATAACATAATGTTTATTGTCTACTTCATAGCAAGTTGATTCTTCCTGCATTTCAAAGACAGACTCTCTTTCTTCACTTGGTCAATATTTGAGTGTATGTGCCAAGCATGAGAACATTCCTGTCTCAGATCTTCAAATTTTACACCTTTAAAATAAATATTTTTGTTTTCTTTTAAAATTTTTTGTCCTTCAACACCTCAAGGATGATCTTTGTTGTTCCTTCTTTAGCAAGAACCTTTTAGTTGTCTTAAAAAAAAACCCTGTATAATATTGAAAATTCTCAAAACAAGTAGAAAATACACTGTCTTAGTGATTGTCTACTGATAGCTTTAATTATTTTCTACAAGGTTTCATC
Organism: Morus bassanus; assembly: GCA_031468815.1. Taxonomy (NCBI): domain Eukaryota; kingdom Metazoa; phylum Chordata; class Aves; order Suliformes; family Sulidae; genus Morus; species Morus bassanus. Next base: position 3,122,731 of record CM062600.1, on the reverse strand, counting down.
ACTAGTAGTGAGTTTGGCAATCAGTTCACATTTTTTCTCAAATGAATCAATTTTCAAAAAATAATTTTAACAAGTACAGGTGTTAAACATTATCTGGATATTAACCATGCTTTTTGTAAATATTCTGGAGTATATTTACAAATATCATATATCTCTCGGATTTGTATCCCATGTCCAACTGAAAGATTTAAAGATGAAAGAAACCCCAGTGTATTTCTGTGTGAACTATTTGTTAGGGTTCTTTCAGCAATCATAACGTATAATTTGTGATCATTTTAAGCTAACATAGGCATGCCATACCTAATGGTGCAAAACATGTTACTCCTTTGGGCTGTGGCTCCAGCTTATTTTATTTTAAAATGGATTAACATATAACTTCTATTACATTTTGCCACATACAAACAGCCTCATATTCTTATGAGATAATTGCACGCTATACCTTCTTTGTGAGTCATCTGTGGAAATCTGGTTAAATGTGTGCTATCATTGTACCTAATACTCAGGCATCTTTAATGCCTTCCATTTCCCCTCATCATTAAGATTTGCACCTCATGGCTTTTGGATGTGGCAGTGTGCTTATACTCCCACGGTCGTTACCAGACCAAGTGGCTGGAATAAGCACTTAGACATAATCTTGACATAAATTATTTTCCTAAGGAAATGCTGTACTTTGTCTATATTTACTAAGGCACACATATTAAGGATGGCCACAAACTTATTGAGATCTATTTGTATACTTAGTGGTAAATTCCCCTCAGCTTTGTTTTTCTTTCTCTTGCACAGTATTTACATTACTGCTTTCTCTCTGGTGTAGAAACTGCTGCTTTCCATGCTGCTCAAAAATTCTTGTCATAGTCTTACATTGATTTTTTCCATAGCAGAATCTCATCTAGACCTTTGTGTTCTTTATACTATTCAAAACTCATTGTATTTACTTGTGAAATATCTTGAGTATTAAACAGAAACCAGACAACAATCTCTAGAATGACTTTCAAGGAGAGTAGAAGTTGAACATAAACGCATATTCCGATTTTTGTAAGACCTGGGAGAAATGTGCTGACACATGAAATATAGAAAATATGCCAATATCTCTCACATCAAATTCAACACTCTTTAGGTAAAGTCTTTCTTTTATGCAGTAAAAAGAGACACTGTGTTGGTCCTTCTGCTTTCAATAGGATAACCAGGCTAGGATATCTATCACTTTCTGTATCCCAGTAATAGGAGTTATTCTAAAGGCAAGAATTAGCGGGAAATTAATATCTTTTGGCTGTATCTTGTGCTCAGATAAGAATTTCTCTACCTTTTGCAAATATTTTCAAATTTTACCAGTTTTGTTCAGGTGTTTTGGTGCTCCAAAAATATTCCCTTTGAGACCGGGGATTTGAGATTAGTCTGATATTCACAGAATCACAGAATAGCTGAGGCTGGAAGGAACCTTGGGAGATCACCAGCTCCCACCCCCCAGCTCTGAGAGAGTCAACAAGAGCAGGTTGCTCAGGGCTGTGTGCATATGGGTTTTGAATACCTCCAAAGATGGAGACTTCACAGCCTCTCTTCACAGCAACTTCCAGTATTTGATCAAGCATATGGTAATAATTTTTTTCTTTTGTTTAAATGATCTTTTCTCTGTTGTGCCCATTGCCTCTTATTCTTTTGCTGGGCACCAGTGGGAAGAGTCTGGGTCTGTCTTCTTTACCTCCCCATGAGGTATATATACACATAGGTAAGATCCTCCTGAGCCTCCTTTTCTCCAGGCTGAACAGTCCCAACTCTCTCAGCCTCTCCTTGTATGTCAGATGTTCCAATGACCATTCATCTTTTATCCATCTTTGTTTCATCTTCGTTCCATCTTTGTGGCCCTTTGCTGGACTATCTCCAACACACCAATATCTCTCTTGTACTGAGCCCAGAACTGAACACAGTACTCCAGCTGTGCATCTCAGTGCCAAGTAGAAGGCAAACATCACCTCCCTCCACTTGCTGGTGTTGCTTTTCTTTGTTTCCTCATTCAGCCACAGGATGCGTTTGGCCACCTTTGCAGCAAGGGCACAACACTGCCTCACGTTCAATTTGGTGTCCACCAGGAATCCTAGGTCCTTTTCTTTAAAGCTGCTAGCCAGCTGGTCAGCTGACAGCATGTATGGGTGCATGGGGTTGTTCCTCCCCAGCTGGTGACTTGGCATTTGCCTTTGTTGAACTTTATTAAATTCCTGTTGGCCAATTTCTCCAGATTGTTGAAACATTCCTCTAAGCTAGTGTGCTGTTGCCAGTCTCTATTCACGTCCATCACATAACTTAGTAAAAATGTGAAAAGTCATAAAGCATTTTATTGGAGTTTTTGCAGTATTTTCCAGTGCCATGTATTGCCTTTATGAAGTTTTCAGTTATAGAAAGTGCAGGTCCGTGATGTTGGAGGGGAACAAACTAAAGGCTGTCTTGGTTCTTACCATATGAAATTCTTGCGTAAGGACTATGTGTACCACATTTAGTATGTCTCTTTTAGTTATTTGAATTTCACTTCTTAGCACTTTGACATTGGTTAACTTTTCTTTGTAACCATGTGAGTCAGTTACTTTCAAAGATGTGTTTATTATTCTTTTCTTTTCTGAGGTTAGGGTTTTCCCTGGGCCCTTTCTAACTCTTGAAATTCAATTCTCAAGAAAGTATTTTTCAGTATTACTAACACTTTATGCAGGGCTGTTACGTTTACTGTGCCCCTCTTCAGCCTCATGATAGACTGAAAAACACCTAAGCAAGATATGAAGAAACATATACTTTTACTGAACTAGCCTTAATATACAATTTGGAAATGAAACAAATGAAAGCTTGGGATGTGTAGTAAGTAATGGGAATAAGAACAATATTACATTTATCCTGCAAAGCCTGCAGAGGATGTTGCTGTCTTAAGAAGAGGTCTTAAATATATTTCAGTTCATTTCAGTGAACCCTATGATCAATATTACCAGTAAGAAAGACGCAAAGATAGTTGGTAAGTGAAATTATATTCTTTTTTAGATTTCAGTCACTGAACTCACAGAACTAGCCACTGGATATGTAATCAGGGGCCAAAGGGGAAAATCACGCTCTTAACCATCTCACACCAAAAAAAAAAAAACCCAACCCATTTAAAAAATACTGTAATTTCTGAGGAAAAATTAAGCTAAACTAAATTTGTGCTCAAACATGAAACTCTAGGATTTAAAAAAATCCATATTTTTTCTTCTGTAATGTAACTTAACAAAACACTTTGGGGACAGGACATGTTTCAGAACTGGGCTCCTAGTAACCTGTGAACATTTTTCCAAGAAGGAGGTGAATATTCCTATGGGATTAGAACCACAATGAGTAAGAAGGCAAGTACCCATCAGGATGCCCATTAAATACAGAATTACACTGGGGCAGTAGACCACTATAGCCTTTCAAGCATGACATTCTCTTTGACTTTCCTTAGCCTTTACTATACATTTACAACTTACGTTCTAAAATTTCATCCCTTCAGTTTAATTTTTAAATATACTATTAAATTGTTCTCTCTCTTCTGTCTTCCACCTTTTTCTGTTCTGTTGATAGGCTTTTTATAAAATGGGGTGAATATGTACAGATTTCCTCCTTTGCCTTACTAGTTGGGGAGAATGTATATGAACAATTGATGAAGTCCTGTGCTGAGTTTCATACGCATTTTTTCTCTTAGCCGAGATGATTCCTCAGCTGTATTTCCCAGCCCTTAGTGTTGAGGATGCATATGGCCTCGTCTATTCAAGAATGCACTACAAAATTTTCCTTGAAACACACCTGTGACAATACCTTCCTGCTCAGGAAGGAATTTCTTTGGGGAATGAGGCTAAATTTTGACAATGAGGTTGTGATGGGTGCTTCTCGCATCCGTTTAATTGTCTTTGACATAATGTCTAGCAGGGGTAGCCACAGGGCTGCCACTATTGCACAGGGATTGCAGCCAGCCTTTCTTTCCCCTTCCACACACAACTGCTTCATGTTGCCTGAATTCTCCTCCCCTTCCCTGTTTTTAACAGTTCCTCCAGAATGCCAGACATACTTTTTGCCCATAGCAACTGAAAAATATCCCATGAGACTGCCTATCTTCTTCACTTACTGATTTCTCTTGGTTTTAATAGGACAGAGCTACAACAATGTTGTGCCTTTTTGAAACTCCCTCTGAAATAGTGACAGTAGAGAACTGTTTTTGGTAATGTTTACACTAGCACAAGGTAAAATCTAGCTTAAAAACTAAGCTTGTAACAGTATGACAGATTCCTACTTATTTTGCTAGGTGTAAAAACTGAGAAAAATAAATCAACTCCCCAACAGCTTTGGTAAAATATTTATTTCAGGAACCTTTTATGTTTGAATATGTGTAATATCTATAGAGATTTTTGAGATGTAATGCAGTGACAAATATTTCAATACTTGTATCATTAATTCCACCATGCTGTACTTTACTATTTTAAAAATATATACAGAATCAAAGCTGTCTGTTAAGCCATGTGAAATGGTATTGTAGTTTGACCCCTTAACTGAGGCACCCGGTTTATTTCACAATACCAAGAGTTACAATAACGACTGATTTCTGTTTTTATTGGAGGTTTCTGCACAGATATAAAAAAAATCTTATAGTCCCATGGAAGATAGTATATTTCTTTTCTGCAGGAGATCCCTTCAAATCCATGTGTGAAAGAGAGAAGAGCTACTGGCTTTACTCTCCCTTTTTTTTGGATAAATATCAGAATTATGTGGTCTTCAGCAGTGCCAGTTCTCAGTGCTTTCTAAGAGCTAAATTGATTCAAAAATCAAAGAAACTTCCAAATATAGCTTTTGGAAATTGATAAATGTTTTAGCATTATAAATTTAACAGAAAAGAGAGAAAAAAAACAGAACTAAATGTGTTTTAATGGATTTTCTCAGTTCTGGGAATATCCTCCTATGATTTCTGTTGTACAGTGTTGAATACAATGGAAGTCTGTTTAAAGACATTAGTCTTTAAACTTGTGCATCAGAATTGATTTATTTCACCTGATTTTCTCCTTTAAAGAGAATTTGCTTGGAAAACTCTGGTGCTTGAGATTTGGCTGCAGTTGCTTTAATAGAAAATACAACTGATTTATCAAATTCAGCCTTCGCTTCTGTAGTGTTTCCTGTTCGCTTTTAATTTTTGGTGTTATGGGAACTGACTGGTTTAGCTGGTTAAGGTTTCTCATAGGTTAATTAAAATATTTTTAGATATGTACATTACTAATTTTTTTCCTGTATTTATTTATTTGACTTAGGCACATAAAATACATTAATGATTTACCTTTTAACAATATAAGGACATACTGGTTTGGCGACAAGGGATAGTATAATTATGTGGGGTTTTTTCCTCATCCACTGGATCCCACACTGTTTTCTTGGGTTGCACTTTGTTTTCTTTTGTCAGCCAGAGTTGTCCTCTTTAGTTTCCACTTGGGCAGAGTGAAATAGCATAATGGATGCTTCCATTAGCCTATGGCTACCTAAGATCTCATAGCACACAACAAAGCAAGATACAAGGACAGATAGGTTTTAAAGAGGATTGTCTGTAAAGCCATGTACTTCACCAAATCTGTGCTGCCATCTCTTGGTATATGTGACTGGTCTCATTTTGCGGTCTCTCAATGTTCCTGCAGAGTCCTTCCAAGTCATGCATTAGCTTGGAGGTATCTAAATCCCCAACAACCCCAGGTGGATGTCTGGACAATACCATGAGGCACCTGAGTCTTTCTGTAGACTCTCCTCTGTGCCTTCTGACATTTTCCCAAGCAAATGCAGATCAACATTACCACTAATAAGGAGAAGAAATGCTATTTTCTTCCAACAATCCCTACAACACTATAAATGATCTCCTGTAGAGTTTTTATGCAATGCTAAATATTACTGTAAGTCCTATGGAAAAAAAATGTTCTTTATCAAATTTTATTTTTTAGTTATAAATGATCAGAAAAAATAAAGACATCTTTGCTTATTTATTTCTGCAGACTTAATTTTGCAGAGTACTAAAAATGAACATTCCACTGGAAAATAATCTATCCATTTATATTTGCAGAATTTTAATACTTATAGCATGCTTTATCTGTAAGACATAGTTTGACCTGTTCTGACCTATTTTTGTGCCCTGTATTCACCTGGGAAGATTTGTTTTGAATAAGGCTATTATAATAAAGATTTACACTTAGAATATCTGCACTAGAAGTTGATACTGTATTAACTATCTTGTGTAGAAGGGAATACTGCTTGAGTGAACAGGTATAAATAGGAACATGTGTCAACTCAAAGCTTCATGACAGATGCATTTAGATATAACACATGATACATCACAAAGTAACATCTTAGCCAGAAAACTTGAAAAGACCTGGTTTTCTAAAGAATGCAAAGATGAAAGACAATGTTTTCCAGGGAGAGATGCCTTTATATTTTCTTCTGGAAGCTCTAGGCCTTCAGAAAGTGTTTTAATAGGTATTTGTTATTTGAATCTATGTGGATAATTACCAGGTCAAACTTCTTTGTAATTTTCTTCTTTTCATTCAGTCTGTGCTTCAGAGCTGGCACAATGCTGACTTTTCCTTCCTTGGATGCTCTGAGTGGTGAAACAGACCATGCTGTAGGAGGGATAGGACCTGTAATCTGTTGCTCAGGTTGGAAATGCAGTTTATTCTTGGATACACCTTTTCAGAAGTAAGCACCATACTAAACTGATTTTGCTTTCCCAGCTCCCAACCCCACTTATGCTGTCGTCTTCCTCACAACCAAGCAGCACTCAGCACAAGCCGTGAAAACAATGGAAACGTTCGTCTTAGTTTTGGAGAGAAAAAAGTATTATTGTTTGCTTTCTGTTAAGTATTCAGGAAGCACTAGTCCCTTGAGGAGAGAAACTTTATAAACAGGAACATTGAGACTAGGTCAGCAATTACTAAATCTCAACTAAAAAACTTTTTTTTTTTTTTTTTTTTTTGTTTTGTTTTTTTGTTTTTTTTTTTTAACACAAGCTCTGTTTCCCACAGCTCAGTTTAGGGAATTGAAATTGACCCAGTTGTGTTGATCTCAGTCTGCTAAACTGGGACATTAACCTACAGCTACACTAGGGGAAAGGATTAGATTACTTAACATGTTAGCTAATGTCAGTTTGATCTTGATTTCCTCTTATACAAATACAATGTGAACAGATAGAGTTATTCAGTGTCTTTTGTTTCATAAGTAAGTTGAAGTAATTTGAAGACCTATAATCCTAATCACTCTTATTTAGGAACAATAAAACCAATTCATTGATGCCTTTTATTCTGAATTTCATGCTTGCTTAGAGAATATTCTTATTGACCTCAGGATCAGAAACACACTAGTGTAACACATGTAAAACCATATATTTTTCCACAAGAACTAATCCTTATGAATCTTATGTAGCTGTAATAAGAATGTTTACTGAAGCCCTGATGGCCATTAAAAGACTGGTGACAATACTGGAAACAAAATACTTGTCTTGAGAAGACAATTCATCCAACCAAGACTTTGGAAGGCTCGAAACTGCAAATTATCAAAATGCAACCCCAGAACAGTTGTGGCCAGCAAACACATGGACTTGTAGAGGAGGGCTGGGGGTACTAAGAAGTCACTCTGATCCCTGGGGTCATGGATGGTGAAGCAGGCTTGCTGGGTGAGATTTAAGTTCTCTCAGACTAATCTGGCCCTTCACCTCCTATGGCACTGATTGCCGGCTGCAAGCTGTACACAGCTTTTTTTGTTTGTCCTTGGAATTTTAGTCTGAAACTGAGCAATAGTGATGGAAGAATAATGAAGTGCTGTTAGTGGAAACTGCAGAGTTACCAGAAAGCGGTTTAACGAAATGTTACACTTAAATATGAAGACAAAGGTCAAATAAAAGAGATGCCTTATCCTGTATAATGTACATCATGTTGCTCAGATCCCTAAGCTGAGTACGGTGTAAGTCCATGGGGAGTCAGTAAGCATGTGTATGTGACTTATTACTCTGACATGACACTATTAGGTTTTAGTTTTTAGCATTTTTAAAGAGTAGGTAATAGTTATGAGAGATGAGGAACTTGAAATTAAGTACTGCAGTTATACACAGAAGGATAATTTGGTTTTGATAAATTGCCTTGAGCCTGTTAACTAATAATACAATTTTTTTAAGTAGCATCTTACCAGTACAAAAAAGAGGTAGTATCATTATTAATGTCTAAACTATAGTGTGTTTCACACAGGATTATGGTAAAGGTCAGACCATGTTTCGCTGAATTAAAAGCTATTCTGAGCTATAGCATTCCTAATCAACTCAGACCTAAAGGTGCATAGCTCAATTATAATGAGGCACAATGAATTTAAATAAACTGTGCAACACTGTGTAGTGATTTATAAACGCACTGTGATATCCTTTTAACTCATTAGCAATGAATGATACTACTATATGTATTCTCCAGTATATTCTGCTGTGTAATTATTTTTACTCACAAAGCTTCTTAGAGAAGACAATTTGTTGTTCCTTTGTAATGTGTAGGATACTAAATCCAACAGGGGTTATCTTGATAGCACAGAAAAAGAAAAACAAAACAAACCCAACCCTTCAGTAGTTAGTAGAGCAAAATATTAACTGTTTTTAATCTGAAAATCTGTGATCACAAATCTATATTATTTGACATACAGCTACTGCCAGGGTCAAGGATAGTTCCTACACTTTGTCATAGGAGTGCAAATGCTTTTAACTGAAAAGAGTATATAGGGAATAGTTAGGACAAAAGAAATTTCCTGCATCAGGGACAAAGCCCGTAGAAGAAGGTGTTGCAAACATATTTTGGAAAAGACAGCACAAAAAGAGGATAACAAATGTAGTTTGTAACATATTGTGCCATAACATGGCCATTACAGTTTGGAACTGTTAGTTCGTAGGAAGGGTGAAATTTGTGAATATTCTGAATATTATACAGCTGTTTGAGAAAGTTGAGAAGATGTTAAATAATAATTTATTAATTAATAATTAATTAATAATTGATATAATTTTGTTCCTATTTGCCAGTAGAGAGAACATTAAGAAAGGAATTTCTGTAGGTTCTGGGTTCTTAGGCTCAAATTTTCAAAAGTGTCATGCCCCTTAAATCCATACCAGAGCACCTAGAAAGTGGTCAATTTTCTGAAATACTGAGCCTGCATTAACTCTCAGTTTCGGCTGTTTTATTGGCATTAGATATATACATAAGATGAATGATAGTGGCATACAACTATCTGAAAACACAACTAAGAGACTAATTTTCCTCCCTTATTTCCAGGAATTTCAAAAATAAATTTACCTGTCTGTGCAACAATGTACAAGCTTTGTGAGCCATCCCTTGAGTGGATGGTTGTAGAATTTTACCTATGCAGCCAGTAGACTCGTAATATATATGTTTAGTCTATAAATGATGTTTGTTCTTGTAAAACTTGCCCTTGACATTCTTAGCTTGTAGGGAAGTGTATGTATATCTATGTCAGTGACATTTGGATTGGAGTCCTGTTGTCAGTCCAGACACACACAAACACACACACGCACACACACACTTTTTTGGATTCTTGATGCATCTCAACCAAGGTTTGTCAAGCACACATCACAGTTTTAACAATCCAATGAGTAGCATCAGATGCATGGTTAATTTCAGTTGTATTCAGTAAATGAAATCTCATAGTGAGGTGAGATCCGATCGCTGGGCTTTCATGCTTCCTCCCATTTTTTAAAGAAAAAAGCCCCCAAATTTTTTTTATTTTGTTTTTTTCTGTCATTGGAAATGTTACTTAAGAGATACAGAGCTACTACACGTGAGCAAGTTTGGCAACAGCCTGATTATCTGTAATGTGAATAAGCTCATTTACGCAAAACTAAAGGTCCCAAATACTCCCACTTAACTTGTGTACTTTTATTCTAAAAGCTGAGAAACAGAGGTGCTGCTGATTCAAACTCAAGTCAGCAGGGCTAGAAATTACTAGAAACCCTACCCAATACTGCACAAAAATGTAGAAAAACAGGCTTCCTAATGAATTACTTCAACTTTCTAAGAACTGAGGAATCTTGTTACGTATCCAGCAATTTTCTCTCTTGGCCGTGACTCCATCTACATGCATAAATATCTCTAAACTACCTTTCTAAAAGACATTTTATTTGTTGATTAGAAAAGTATATAGGCACACTGATCTGATCTTATTTACAAAGGTGACTAGCAGTATTTGTGATGTAAAGGTTTTGTAGTGAAAATAAAAAATAGTTGTTGTTATAAATGAATCGAAGCTACTCACATTTCTTATATACCCTTGATTTTTTTTTTTTGTTTGCCTGCTCTACTTTTCAGCTGATGCCTGATGTGGGATTAGTACCCTTAAAAACATACCATCATCACTTTTGAACTGTGGGGACAGAGAAGCCAAAGCTTCACTTGTTCTTTTTTTTTCTTTTCTCTCTTTATTTTTTTTTTTTTTAAAGGAGGGGAGGAGGGATAAATCTAGCTTGACTGCATGGTAATAATTCCATCTACCCACTCTTGCATTAAGTGATTATCCCACTGGAAGTCAGTGATCTGCTTTGAAGTCCTCAGCTTCAAAAGAGTCACCACATGAAGCCTATTCATATAAGCAGGGGTTCCTCTAAATAGAAAAACATCCTCTGCATCTCACTCTTAATTTTTGCAGTTGATGAAATGCCTTTCAGCATCAATAGGATTTTAAGATTACCATAATTTCTTCTCAGATGCACAACCAGAAGGGCAAGGGCTTGGAGGCCTGTCTTTGGAGGTTGGATTCCCTTTAATAATCAGGATGAAACAATTGGAGGATGATTTTGATTACCTGCTGTCAAAGTATTCCCCAGATTTCTCCAGTGCAGGAGTATTCCTGTTATCAAGTCAATATATTTTCCAGACAATGAAATATCAAACAATATTTTTTCTCAGTTGAGAGACTGATTATAAACCTGGAGAGAGAAGGCAGAATGGGAAAAATGCCGATTTCATAGGTATAGATATCTTAGCAACACCTACCAAAGGGCCTGCTCTGCACTCTTGAAGATCCTGTGTTTAAAACAGAAATAAAATTGTACAAAGCTTTTATAAATATAGTTAAGCATTCTGCAGCATAGCCTATAAAAGGTACCTGAGGTTACTAATTCAAAAATGCACTCACAGTAATGTCCATGACTAACACAAATAAAAGCTAATTACATTTATTTTAAGGTAATGCCCCAGATACATACTTAAAACTGCAGCCTTGTACTTATGTTCATGGTTGTCCATGATTTATATAACATATTTCTGCAAATAAGCAAGCAAACAGATATATGAGAGAATTTCTTCACTGCGTTTAATATTACCCAAAACAACAAATCTTATCCAAGCAGAGGAACAAAGTGCTAGAAAAACCATTTTAGGTCATCATTTTTGTTACCCTGATACTGCAGGTAACCACATCACAAGACTCTCCAACCAGACTCCAACATGTGCATATTATTTCTTGTGTACTCTAATTTGACTCATCCTCTTCTAAAATATTTGGGAGGAAGATCTGCAGGGAATGGTGTTCTTCTTCAGATTTACAAAAAGGAGTAGGACATGATCCAATTGCTAGTGATGCTGTCTTCCCTTACAGAAAGGTATGAGCTCATGGAGACCAGATAACACCTTCCTGTTGGGCTTTGGGGGGAAAAAAATTTAAAAAAAAAGATTTTTTTTTCTTTGCTTTCTGTTTACCTTATCTTTCTGTTTCATTTCATTTATTCTTCTCTTGATCTTTCCTCCACAAATCTAATTTCTCAGAAGGATTGTGTTCCTTATTATAGTTATTTGTTCTCACGTAAATATCTAATGTTTGATCTAGGCCATATCTGCATAATTTTACATACAGAGGTTTATTTTTCTACTTTTCTGAGTGGAAAGTGGAACAAAATCTCCTCCTGTGAGGTGGCTTGTTGGTGTCTCATCCTAGTGGAAAGGGATATGTGTGGGAGGGTATAAACAAGCTAGTTATTGATTCCCACTAATAATTAGTATATTTAATGCATAAAAGTTCCAATTTCTTACTAAATCAGAGTTGAAAAGAGAGTTAAGAAAAGATGTCATCAAACGAGGGTAAAGGAAGGAGCTGGAAGTCCTGCTGCCTGGTGCAAGTGAAGAGACAGGCTCCTTTCCCTCACTGCTTAATCACCATAGAGGGGATGATGTGAGTTATGAAGAGGTGGGGAACCTGAAGCAGAACATTACATGGGAATGAATACAAAAAAGTTATGTAGTAGTTGCTGATAGATTGTTCCCAGATGATTTGAGTTAATAAAATTGTGGTTTGATTAAGACACGTATATTATACCCTGTCCCTTTTTCCTCTTGTATCCAGACTGAAAGACTGACTGACTGTATGTGGAAATCCTTGCACTGCTGCTTCCATCCACAGATGTAAGTACAACTTCCACTAAACAAAGAAACTTTTTTTTCCTTTCTCATATACAGCAATTTTTCAGCCACTGCTGTTCTGCCCCTTTTCTTTACATAGAAGGAGAAGGCTTCTTTGACATACCCTCTCTCTCTCATCATTTGCATCAATGAGCAGGATTTCAGCTTCATATATATATAAACATTTCCTCCCTTGGTGCTGGAAAATAAAAAATTAAATGTGGTGAAAACTAAAGAGTCTATGTCTGCATTAAAAATAGTACATTACTTCCTCCTCCAATGCATGTACAAAACTGTACATCCAGTTGCAGGTGCAACTGCAAAGGGAAACTTTGGGAGAAGTGTAAATTGTGTGTGTGCTTTTGGTTGATATGTAGATTTGCATATTCTGTGTTTGCAGCTTAGACACAAATTTTTAAAAGTGATCCCAGAAAGATTATGAGACAAGAAAGAATTTTGACAAGCATGGCATCTGTGTACAAGGGGGTGTGTGTGCGTGTATGTATCTATCTATGCATCTATCTATTCCCTATGTAACACATACTGAATATTTTAAAAATGTTTTGAAAAAGAAACCTGAATTCCTTGAAAGATAGTTGTTTACAAGAGTACCTCGACATCTTGCTTTCTTTGTTGCTCTCTAGGTTGCAACATATATCATTTGGTTCTACATGCTTCTTTCTTTTGGTATTGCTTTTTATGCTGTCAGATCCTGCCATGTCCATTCAAATCTAAAATTGTCTGAAACTATCTAAGTAACAACAAATCTGCTGTGTGAATAAAATCTTTATGGCGAGCTGCTAGGTTTCCAAGGCACATGCATAATAGAAATTCAGTATCACTTCATTTGAGTACAGGCACTGCTAGCTGCATATCATGGAGTCCCACAAATTGTCCTATGAAAAGAAAGATTATGACAGAAAGACAGCCCTATGTATAAGAGTCTACTAAATGTATTCCACAGCCAGCTGTGTGAATCACCTTGGGGAAAAATGCATATGAATGCACATGTATATTAGAAAGGCTTCTAACAATGATCTCATTCTGTACCAACTCTGAAATACTTTTAAAAAATATGACAGTTTAGCTGAATTATCTAGAGAAGACATTTGGAAAGGCTGCCTGAACATGAATTGTGTTAATTTGAGAGCTCTCTGAAATGTAGCAGTTTTGGTTAACAGGGGTTCCTGAGAACATAATTTTTTGGCCTCAGTTAAAGTATGCTTGCAGACCCTAATTTCTCTTTGGAATCTGAGTTTGTAAAGTGTCTCTGAATGGAGCTGAAAATGCTGAAGCATATTAAATGTTGATATTACATGAAAATACACCACAAATGAATGAAATGAAACTGTGCCTGTTTGTCTAAGCTGGGCCTTGGCTGACAGTAAGGCTTAGTATATCTTTGGAGAATGTGAGTATAATTTGGGAAGTGTCTTGAAATCCAAACTCAAATAAATTAAATTAAGTTCAATATTTTATTATAAAGATTGCATAATGTATTTTTTCCTATTCTAACTTTGTTTTTATTTTTAATAGGACACAGAAAATATGCTAAATTCTAGTAGTCCTCCATGTTAATCATATCAACCACTCCTACTCCCTCTATTGTCTCTTCATGTGTACACATACAGTCAAATAAAAGCAGGATTCATTGCAAGCAGACATAACCATATTCTGTTAATCTAGTTAATTAGCAGCAAGGAAAAATGTGGCAGCACATACTTTACCACCGGCTGCATGAGCCTACTGCAGACCTCAGATGTGTTATTGTATTGCTGATGTATTTTGAAATCCATGTTACCCCATCCTCACAGCTATTGAGTACCTGTGTACAGCTAGTATGAGTGTGCCTGCTATACTCGGAGACTCTTTTTGGTACACTGGCAAAATTCAAGTCCACTTCTTTCTATATAATATTCAGTTGTAATACATATATGTTCTACATATACCATATTCATATATTGGTATATTTATATTTACTTAGCTGTGTCTACATATCAAGCAGAAAAATTTCAATGTAAAATTCTCCAGAGGTGAGGCATAGCTCTATAAATTAAATCTTAAATGTAAATGAAAAAGAAAAAAATACTGAGATTTTACACCTTCATTACTACTGAAATGCTTGTGCTTTAAGTCCTTGGGACTTTCTTTGTACTTTCTCCCATAATTGAAAATTGTCAAAAATGAACATACTCAATATTATTATTAACCCAGAAGTTCAGTATTGACAAAGAAACAATAAATTTGCGTTGTACGTAAAAATATTTGCAATAGGTGCCACCTGTGTTTGTAATGAACTGTATCTTTGTAACCTTGCTCCTTCCCAGGAGATCAAATACAGCCTGATTACATTCAAAGATTGTAATGGTATTAAGGAAAAGACAAATAACTTACAAAAATTCTCAAGTGGAAGGATCATCTTAGTAGATCAAGTATCAAAATGTCTTTCAATGGCTAGCTGAAGACTGATGTGATGTGACAATCCTGAATTGTAAAACTTCTGGACCAGATGGCCTCAAGCAGAAATCACAAGGAAAAAGCAAACAATGTTTTTGAATTTGTCAAGAGATGGCTGAGGCTGAAGAGTGGGCAATTTCATCATTGAGAACTCTTTCTCTTCTTTAACATTCATTTTCAAAGACCTGTAAATCTTGAAATGCAGGATTATAAAGACAGGTGTTCAACAAAAATGTAGTGTCCCTAAATAATGCTTCCAGTGGGGATAGGCATGAAACATCAGCAAGGGTGAAAGATAGAAAAACTGTCTCTTCTTTCCTGCATGAAGACTCTAACAGAATTTAATTTCTGAACATTATAGATTATGTTTTTTTAATTCATTCAGGAAGGCAACATTGCAGTACTGAAAAAAAAATAATTTAGTGAAGTTGGGTTTTTTTGATTTGTTTGGTTTTTTGTTTTTTTTGCTGGCAACACAGTACCTTTGTTAGGGGTGAAATCTTGGTACACTTTGAGAGTGTAAAAGATTGCTAATATCTTTGTCAAGCAGGCAGAAAAAAACCAATGTTTTGCACAAAACCAAAATATCTGCAGCGTCATTAGGCCAGGTAATTACCTAGGACTGGTTGAACTTCCTGCTGAATTCAAAACAATGACAGCACCTTACAAAACCAGCCCACTTGCTTAAGTGTGCAAATACAGATTTGATAGCTTTCTTTTAACTATCCAGTTTAAAAAATAAGCCAGTGATCTACAATCTAATAAAACATAATCAAGCTTTATTCAAAATTCAAAACTCTAAGTGATTTTTTTCTTCTTTAAGTAAGATTTCACCTACTTGAGCACAATATTACTGGTCTAACAGAATTTGATTAATGGTAGAAAGCTTAAACCAAAATTACTTCAACTCCCCCTTTAAAGGTGAAGAGAATTCCTTCAAAGCTTTTCTTTTTTTTTTTTTCTTTTTCTCTGTATATTTCCAGTTTTATCCCCTTCCTTCATGGATCTTGATCCACAAAAGTCATGAAGGGCTTTGCAAGGCTGGGGATCCAGCATCAACTTCCAGTTCCCTTTCATGCAGACTGAATTCTACCCTTGTGTGGAGGTTCACTAGCCCTTGTTTTGAAGACTAAAGGGGAGCATATTTGGTGCTTAGACTTTGTGTCTTCTCCTTGAACAGTAAAAAAAGTTCCTCCATAAGTAGTTCCATTGTCAGTGGGAGAACTCACTTTAGCAAAGCAAACAGGATTTGGCTCTTTTATTTCTGTGAAGTCTTATTTCTTAAGCAGTACTTAAAATTCCATTCATTTCTTCCCTATCTGCAATAGAGAAAAACCTTATTCAATAGGCTATTTATACTCTTTGTATTAGCTTTATTTATTTATTTATTTCAAGCCAACAGGTTAGGCAAAAATAACTTTGGTAAAATGGTTGTCTTTCTGCATTTCGTTTTGTTACTTTTTTGGCAGGAGTGTTGTATGAAAGTCAGAAAAAGGATCATTCTCCTAGAGCAGAGCAAATGATAGCAGCCAGCCTCAGGTCAGTCCTGTGTCTGGAGATGCAGCATTCATTATATACTTTTAGAAAGTACTACTGTCTGTGTCTTGCAGACCTGGGAATTCAGAATTCTCCTTAACCCTCTGAAAACAACTATTGTATTTTGACAGCTCTGTCCTTCATATTTGTTTATTTTTTCATCTGAATCATGTGACCACATGATATTTTAGCTTGTAATATCTAAAAGGTATGATATTTCATCCTTGTGCTTAACAGACATCCTTGAAAGACTTGAGCATATCTAGCTTACATCTTCTGCAAAGATGTCTCCTGAATTGCCTGCCCACACACTGCTACCATCTCCCTCTCTCATGACGCCCCACTGGTGAGAACATTGCCTGAAGTCATGGAGGACATTCAGCTTCTCCAGGGTACTTTGCCCAGAACTAGAGAGGGACAATTTCTTGCAGAAGATCAATAGCCCTGGAAGGAAAGGTATGTGCCTACACTTGTTTTTCAGAAGAATTCCTGTCTTTGTCATAACTATTCTTGCAATACTTTTACATAATAGCCTTTTGTATAGGATGCCTATGAGTTTGTCATTATGTTGATGGACATCATATAAGGCAAGTGGAAATATGTGAAATATTGCTCTTAATATGCAAAATGATGGTGCTTATGGTACAACTGTACATGTGATATAAGGACTATGATAAGCTGGTTCCATATATCATTAGATTGCATTAGGTGAGAAATATCTGAAGCACTTATGCTTGAGAAATTATGCATCCAGAGATGGATGAATTCTGCTAGAAATTAAAACAGGAGGAATTTATGAAATAATTCATTTTGGATAAAGTTATAAAGCAATAAAATTACTAAAAGAAAACAAAACTTCTAAAAGAAAAAAATCACAGGCATTGAGCATTTCACATAGATATTCAAAATTTTCAGCTTGTCTTTCTTGTTATTTAAATTTTTAGGAAAAATTGGAAATAACTCAGTTACCGAAATAGTACAGGACTGATGCAAGAGGTGAACTGGGAGGCCTGCTTGTGAAACATGTTTCAAAATATTTATAAACTGATTTTTATTTTAGATAGCATTGATTTTTACAGACAAAAGTTGCTTAAAAAAAAAATAGAAAATATTGCGTGACTAGTTGACATATATCTTAAATTTGAATTCTGTATTTCAGTAATAAGTTTTTTAAGAATAAATTATGGAGCAAAAATTATTTGAACTACAATAACAACTAACTTTTTTGAAATGGTTGTTTGTGAAAAACTGTGATGTACACTTGCTTACACATTTCTGAAGAAAATAAATTTCTGTCAAAATTCTTGTGCTTATTTGAGTCTTGAGGACTCATTTCAAAGATCTGGCAAGATTATTTCTCTGGACATCTTTGGAATTTACTGGTATATAAAAGTGGGGGAGGTGACTTTCTGTTAATTGAGTCATTCAAATGGTGACAAAACTCAAAAGTATATTCATTAAAAAATACTCAACTGACAAGAGATTTAATGCTCAGTGGGGACAAATGGTTTAATGTATTTAAAGAATTTTAGAGACTGATCTTGTGAAGGCTTACCATTGTGAGTAGCTCTACTGAAGAAAAGTGTTACATACGTTTTTACATTTAAAGGCCTGTGTAACAGTACAGTGGAACTACTAAAGTTCTTTAAATTAATCTAGAGCTTAAGTATGTAGCAGGATCTGGATATAGGACTATATATTAGTTTGAAAATCACTGTGTGTGCATATTATTATGAATAGAATTTCACGATATTTGCCTGTATATCATATCTGAGCTCAGTAATGTGCATATAAGAAATAACATACACTGAATGTTAAGTGTTGCTGTGTTATCCCAGTGTGATTAAAAAATACCCACAATATATTTATTATAAGCTTACTGTGGTATCTTTAGTTCATTTGCATCTCATTGTAAAATAAAATCTGATGAACTGATAAACAAATAAAATTCATTCTTGAAAATGGAATATTCAGAAATCTAAAATCTTAATATCTGTGGATTTGAATGCAAATTCTTACTGGCTTTAGTAAGTAATACTTTATTACAGTATTTTCAGTAGTGGAATTTGTACTTTTTGTATGTGGAATTCTGTTTCCTATCCCAGAAGTTCAACAGACATTCAAAATTTGTATTGATATAAATAGGTATAACTTCAAAGTCTAGAGACATATTTAGAGGATGAATTTGGTTTATTTTTATGCCCTTGCATACCATAGCATTGCCAGTTATCCACCTTGAATTTTTAGTTTGGAAGCTCTTGAAATCTCAAAGCTAATTCAGTAAAAACAGGAGCTTTTTTGCTCAGGTTCCACACACAGGCAGGTCTGCTGAGAGCAGTGGCTGGTTGTGCTGAAAAGGGTTCTTTGAACCTGGTGAACTCTTTGATAAACCCATCTGAGTTTAGAGTTTCTAATCCACCACACACATGATTGAGTGACTCCTAGTTTTGTTGCATGAATTTCTCAGACTTTCCATCTTTGATTTTCTCATTAAATTTTTATTAGAAATTTTTGTGTAAACAAAAAATACTTATGAATTAGGCATGGCCTAAATTCTTAGCTTCTTTTATATTTATACTTCTCACAATTTTGACATATCGTGGATATTCACACAAGAGAATTTGGACTAAGAAGCGTTATACTGCAGTACCGTAAGAAAGAAAGAGAAGGTTTTTATAAAAATAATTTTAAGGTTCATATATTTCTTGTCTTGCAAGTTTTGAATGCTTACCTTGTAATGGCATATCAAGTATAACTTAAAATAGACAATTAAATAGTCATTTAGGATTAGCTAATATGATTGTGCATACACATATAGTAACTTTTGAAGTCTGTAATACATTTTAAAACAATATTATGTATATTGTGTATTGCTCTTCTGCTCTTCTATGAAGGACAGAGTGGAGAAATAATTTCACACTGCATATAATGCATTGGATATGAAGGAAACTTGAAAATTATTTAGCTACAGATTTCTCTGACCAGGCTTGCAAAATGGCATATATTATGTTAATGGGCAAGAATTTGAAAATGAACTTGAATATTAAACACAGTAAGTTTGGGTTCTGACATGAATGCAGGCATGGTTGGTGTATAGCATAGAAAATAGATTCTTTTTTAACCCTTACAGGTCTCTTACAGAGTAAGATATTGTCTATGTCAAAATACACATAATTGTAAGTGAAATATCAGATGACCATCTGTATTGCTATTAAAGTCTAGTCCCTGTCACATCAAATCCCACAACTCATCCTGTGTTCCTCCACATCAGTGCACTTCTAAGTTAGTTGTGTTGTGCTCCGTTGGCTACAATAAGCTCAAGTGCAGCAGACTTTGCTGCTGATAATCCTAGGAGATGAGCAGCTTCTGCCTTTGCAGCAGCCCCACACATCCTTCAGGAAGCATGCAGACACGGTGAGCACTGCTCTCTGGAAATTGGCCGCACCAGTCACATATGGTTCACTGGTGATTGCTCAGTTTGTGGTGGAGGCATCTATCACAGCTGTAATCATGACTGAGATATGAAAGACTAACAAGCACATTATGTACTCTTATCTGCAGTATGTCAGATGTGTCATCGGCTTTTGGCCAATTTCTAAGCAGTTTCTGAACTGTATAATAGGGGTAGACACATGTCTAGCCATTTTATTTGGCTTCAGCCAAAAGCAATTAGAATTACATGAAATAAATGGGACTACAGTCTTCCTCAAGGGCCGACTGGTCACCCTGAGAAGTCACACTGCACATTGCACTGGGAGGGCACTACGCTTCCCATCCTTAGAGGTACTCAAAGCTAGACTGCATGGGGCTCTGAGCAGCCCCATGTGCCTTTTGAGTTGGCCCTGGTTTGAACAGGGGATTAGACCAGATGACCTACAGAGACCCTTTGCAAATGAAATTACTGCATGGTTCCACGACTGTGAGCACCACTGTGTATGTCCACACTTCTGCTTTTAGAAACCACGGTGTGCAGTGCACTGAAGTGACAGGGACTGTATTATCCTAACATGGCACTTTGTTTCCCATGTTGTCCTTCAGAGTGCTAGTGAAACTATCACCAAACCTTTCACGTAAAGCACACTGAAAGTCACACGCTTCATCACCCTTCCCCAGCCCCACATGAAATGGAATTGGGTTGCATGGGAGTGGATCATCGAAGGCAAACACAAGAATTAAGGTGATCCCATCTTGCAGCTGTGTGAGACCATGACACCTATGTACTTATCCCTCTAGTCCTCTAAACAGCTATATCTCTGCTCCTCCTCCTTAATTCTCTGAGCAGGCACTGGACCATGAGACATTGGTTCATAGACCACAAGTAACTACTGTGCTCCTCTGCAGAGATTTGTTTTCTTTCCTTACAATGTAGGTGTATGACTGAGCCTTCCCCTTACCTCTAGCTCTTCTCATATGAAACAGAAGCATTCTGTTTAAAATTAGAATTTTTTTTCATGGCCTTTCATATCCTTGGCATCCTTGAATGACAGGCATGGGGAAAGCAGATGTGCCTGGGAGTGTCTACGAATGCTGCTACTGATGTGTGCACGTGTATATGCTAGAGAGAAAAAAATCAGAGATAAGACATAAGCTAAATTCTTCTTATTTGGGCTAGTAATGGACATGCACGGCACATGGTTTGTTGCTGGGCAGAGTAATGGCAGTCTTCTTATCAGTGTCACAGCCTCTGTAAACAATCTGTTTAGCTACAGGAATGGAAAACTGAAAATGGTTAGGTGTCCAAAGCAGGTTCACTTGGTAGTGTGTACTATATTGGCTGAGGGTGAACCTTTTCACCTCTTGCCAACACCAAGCTCCAACCGGACTCTCCACTTGAGGCTGATTCTACTCAGAGGTGATGAGAAGGAGAAGATGGCAGAAAGGAACAGTGAATCCTGTGGCAAACAGCAATAAGGTGATTTTGAACCTGTGTTTACCAGCTGACAGAAGATGTGTTCGTGTATTTCTGAGCTTTCCCACTGAAAATTGCACATTTGTGCATGTTAGCCCCTTCCATCTTTGTGGTGATTTTGCTTTCCTGCTTGGCAGAGTTGGTGGCCTTCTAGGCAGGCGTTGTGGTAGATAAAAAAGTGTAGAGAAATGCATTTTTATGAATCTATTTAGCAGCTCACTAGATGCTGTTTCAGCTGGAGTGGAAAAGATTTGGTAAGGGCTGGCAGGAGGGTCCAGCTCCTGAAATGCACTTTGGGTCATTTTGCAAAACCTGCTGTTTTCTGTGATATGCTAAAAATTCTAACATAGCTAAGAATTTATTAAAATAAGATATCTAACATGGCTTCTGAAATGTTTATTGATGGTTGCTCCAACTCTGAGGTCTTTGAGTTTGCTTTGGTGGGGCATCAAATCTGTTCTTGCAACTGGTTGTCAAATGCAGGAACTAAGCTGGCTGTTGATAACCTTGGGCTGGCCAAAAATGTTAATTTTGGCCCAGGTCCTAACTAGACATATGGAAGAAGAGAGAACATGTGATAAATGTAATGGATTCAATTTTTCCTGAAATCAATGGTCAGCCTGGCTAAGGGTCTTCACAGGGTCTCAGAAGGAGTTAAATGATGAGCACAACTGTTGGGTGAGAGAGCATTTCTGAAAGCTACTGCTGATAAGTAGTTAAAGCTGTTCAAAAGCAGCTGCTGCTCTGAATGTGGAAGAGCACCTGTGAGTTGTCAGACTCACAGCTAATTTGCCACTGAAATACCTGCACTGGATTACAGGTACTTACAGATAGATTAGCAATGCGGTGCCAGTGCCGTATGCTCTCCATCCTTTTACTTCTCTGTTTGGGAATGACTTGTGGCTGGAGCCATGATCTTTCCTAACAACCTGGAGAATGCGGCATAGCCATTTATTTACAAAATGGTTGATTATTTCTTAAGAGTCTCCATGTAAGTTATGGGTTTTATGAAAGGAGGTGTTAAATCCTGGTTGTGTTTTTTTTTTAAAATACTTTATAGTGAAAAAAAAAAAAGCCCAAACAGGGAAAATCAGAAAAAAGTTGATATGGACATGCTTTGGTTGGACTGTTACTCAGCCATCAATATACATTTAACTGAAATGTCACATTTCCCATTCAGACAAAACATCAGCTATCCTGAGGAGCTGTCTCTGCAGCTTCGACATGCAGGAGGCTAATAGTTAACAGTAAATATTTTTTTTTTCTTTTTTCCCAGAGCATATTTCCACCGAAAGAGCAAGGCATTACAGTAGAGCGAAGCATTACAGTAGACCGGATGTTTTAGGTCATTTATTTTGTTTTTGCTTTGGGTCATTTTACAGAAGCACTTCTGCTCTCTAGCGTTAAAATGAGAGCCACTCTACTCCCCAGATATTACCCAGCAGCACTTGGGGGCTCTTAATGATTAATACCATCACAGTCCAGCCACAAACCTTTCTGGCGCAGATAATGCCAGGCAGCAAGCACGCTTGACACTTTTAATGTATAATTAAGTAGAAAAAGTCAGCACTCAGTATGCAAATTTTTCAAAATGATAAATGATGCCATACAGCAGTAGGGATTGATTTGGTGTAAATGAAACTAATTAAGGAAATGTCAAACATAATTAATAAAACAGGTTTAAGCTGCAAAACATTGTCAATTGAATGAATGAGGAGGCATTGGCTCCCATTGTTTCTGCTTTATTTAGGGCTTGTGTTTAGCTTGTACTCTGTTCCTAAATGCACTTTCTCTACCTCACACCCTCCACTACCAATTCCCAGAGAGGGGGAAAATAAATTTGCTTGTCTCTCCACTGACTGCAGAAATTAATTGCAGAAATCTTGTCCCATCCAAGTGTTACATTCACTCACAGGACATTAACATAACTAATTTGAAAGAGCCCAAATGACTGCATAATAGAGCACTGTCAGTATGCCTGACAGTCTTTGGTCATACCAAATTAGCTTGGTTTTCTAATTGAAATTTTTTTCCTAGGACTCTCTTTGTAATTTTTTTCCTCAGCTATTCATTTTTGATAAGAACAAAGGTTTTATAATTTACAAAAGAGTGCTTGACCTATAATTACTAGGAGGAAATTAGGGGAGGTAGAAAAGTCAGATTTAGTCCTGGTAATGATGCTGGAGACCTTGCTCCCTCTAGGGAGCCTGAAGAATAATGGAATCTTCTATTTTTACGGGCGACCTGTGCACTGGTGCTGACTCTAACTGTGAATCCACTTTACCTTGCAGATCACTTGCTTAACACTAAAAGTGCCAACAGAATCACAGGCCATTATTCCAAATGTCATTCTGTGCCAGTGCCATTTCCAAATGCCCTTCCCTTCAAATGAATGAATCAAAGAACATCTGCCAGTCCTCTTATCTTGTCCTTGTAAATTTTCTCTTTTAAGAGTTTCACAAAATCAAAGTGGTACTTAATTTAGGTAAATGGGGTCACCAGTAAGATTTTTGTTTTAAAAAAGTAGTGCTAAGATGCCTCTTTTTTTAAAGAAAAAGTTACATAGCTTGACACTTCACACATATTTGGTTTTAGAGCAGAGGCTCTTTTCCACCAGTTGAGTAATCCTTTCTAATAATTTACTGTCTCCTTTTGCATATCAGACTATGTGCTTGCAGCAGATGATTTAAAAAAAAATCAAATAGTAGAATATCTTCTTGATATCACCTCCCTCAGTTTAGGTTAGTGGTGTCCACACTTTTTACAGGTTTCAAGTTAAATGTACATGTATATGTGTATGTATATATATAAAACATATATGTACCACATATATATATAAACATACAGAGTTTTGAATCGATATTGTAATTGTACACATGCATTATGTATCTGTATTTGTGCATTTTTACATAAATAAATACATGTTGTGTATATGTTCTTCTAATGGATGTTACACATCTGACATAACCCATGAGTTTTGAGGTTGGTCTTTCTGTATTTTGCCTACAGATCAGAAGGGTCAGGGCAGAGTTTGCAGTTGAAAAAATTAAAAAAATCATAATCCTTTTTATGTTACCTTTGATGATTTTTTAAGCGATTTCTTAATATTGGTATGAAATTTTCCATTTCAATAATAATTTGTATGCTGCTAGGTTTGCTAACATAATTTAATTATCAGAACTGCTAGAAAGAACAGTGCAGAAAAGACCCATATTTAGTTCCTCTCGATGAAGAAAAATAAATCATATGGAAATAAAATTAGGTGTAAACATTTTTCAAATTCTCTGTTACAGAAAACAGTTGCAATAATTTATTAAATCAGTAACAGCTTTTTTAGAGACACATACTTTCACTTGAGGACAAAATGATATGATTATACTTATGGTGTCAATCAGCTCTGAAATAACTCTGTGTAGAAACCTCGTGGTAGAGATTAAACTCTGCAAGCCCAGGTGGCTTTTGGGAGCCACCACATCCTGGTCACATTTTCCCTTTGCGCAGGAGAAGATGCAGAGAGCCTGTCTGGCAGGGTTGCCCATGACAGGTAGATGCCACGGGCTGAGCAGCAGTCCTCAGCTTGTTGTGCATGTTGCCCCACACTTCTGAAGGTGCCTTCCAGCTCTGCCTGGGGCATTCTGGCTGCAGAGCCTCAAAGGGTCAGCTGGGGGCTGCAGGGACCCTCACAGATGCAGTGAGAGATGTCGAATACATCCCAATTTACAAACTGAACAACAGCCAAGGAATTAAATCTCATTCAGTAGATGGTGCAACAGATAAGATACTCTTGGGATTTCTATCTCCAAATTTTTCTTGTTATATTTAAAGGTCTCATTCCCCCATATTAATTATTTGCAATAAAATAAAAGATATACTCTTTCCTGAAAATATGTTTGAAATGAAGAAAAAAACTAACTTCATTTTAATTCTTTAAACCTGGGAGTGCATTCCACCTTAAATCCCAGTTCCCAATTTCCAGTACCTGCATCAAATTTGCAATACTGTATCCCCAATTGAGGTAACAGCACATTATTTCTCAGAAGTCTTCTGCAAAATACTTCAGTAGAACTAAATTTTTCATGAACGATTTAACAGGTAACAGCCATTTTCTAGATGTTTCCTACATTTTCTAGAGTTCCCATCAGCTCACCCAAGCTGATTCAAAAGTTACAGCCCTTTTCCAGTAGCTGCCAAGTGAAGTTGTATGTCCTCTTTAATGCCAGAGTAAGAGGTTAAATAATGAGAACATCCACCTCTGACCTTAAAGTCTGTTTCCTTACATCCAAATATTTTAAGCTGAACAATGCTTATATGTTCAATGCATGTAGTATTTCAAGAAAATGGTTGTGTCACCTGTGTCTGAATATTGTACCTTTTTGTTTCTTAAGTAGCATCTGTGTGATTTCTTCCAGCTTATGTGTATGAGAATGCACATTTTCTAAAAAAGGAAGAAAAATAATTTTCTAATATGTTTTTCTGTTTCTTCCACTATGGTGTGCATGTAAGTGCAAAAATGGAAACCATGGAGAATCTTGGGTTTTAGGATTACCAGCATGTCTGAGGAGTGTACTTGGAACAAGCACTTGCTTAACTACAGGAGTCACTATAGACCTTTCCAAACCCTTTCATTGCCTCTGGTGTTATCCCTGGCTTTTTAACGTTTTGCTTACACTGCTTGGCTTCCTCCCAACAGCTTATTACAGTTCACAGGAGAACAACAAATAAATTAAAGGTTCTTGGGTGGATCAATGGTTTTCTTAATATGTTGGTATCAGGGGAGAAAGGCAGACTTCTGCATCTGAACTGATCCTCTATCCTTACTTCATGGTTCATGGAAGCATTTTTTAGAGTTTGATTATTCTGATATCAGGCTAGATATCGAAAGTACTTCAGACGACTTGCACCCTAAAAGTGCCTACTTGCTTCCTAGACTGTAATTGGAACTTTGTAAGACAAGAGCAGGTTAAATCTGCCTGTACATTATTTGAGCAACAGTTGCTGAGAGGCTGCTGTATCCAGACACTCATCATTTTGGATTATATTCAACAATGTTTGAACCTGTTTTAACTGGACCCTAAAATTTAAGGGGATTAATTACCTTCCCAAATGCTACAGATTTACATTTCCTGCCACAACGTTACGAGAAAGACAATCTTGTGAGATTGTCACATAGAGAGCCTTCGGGGAACACCTTTCTGTAGCTCCCTAGAAAAGTGGATCCTTGAACAGTCATTAGCTTTCTGTGTACAAATTGAACAGGTGAAAACCAAAATTGTCCACTGTGGTTTTTTTATAAAATTTGCTCTTGTATATCCATAACTCCTTCCTGTATGTGAGGACACATGTATATGTATATACATATATACTAGATATATCATATATATCTTATATATGATATATAATTTTTATTTTTATAAATAGACATATATATATATACACACACACACACACACGTGTGTGTGGGGGCACATGTACATATGTAGAGCTTTATCCTCAGATATCAGTCCTTGGTGAAGGACTCCTTAAGCCACAGACTGCTAGGGGCTGGGGCAGTGTTTTGGGGAAGCCTCATTGCCTGCTTACGGGGCTCTGAGGCTCTTCATAGGATCCACTGTTGGGTGCCGTTGTGGTCAGTGAGGTGTTTCAGCCAGACTACACTGGAAAAGTTTCTGGAAGATTTTTCAATATTTGGAGTATGTGCAAAAATATGCGCGTTCTGTCTGGAAGTCCACAAATCCATTTTAAGGTTCACCAGCATGCAGCACACCCTGCCAACACCTTGTTGTTTTAACAGATGACAGGTAGTGCTATTAAAGCCTAAACTGAGGTGCATGGAATGGCAGTAAAGGACACGAATTTCACTCATATTTGAGGATTCATAACTGCATATATATAGTTTAAGACAGCAGATTTAAAGTGGATACATCATAATATAAGACAAGTTTTCAATTATACTTACTTTAAAGTAAGTATAAATGATTGAATAAATGCACTTTACACTCTATCACAAAACTGGATAAAAATAATAATAATAATAATAATAATAATAATAATGATAATAATAATAATAATAGCACCCCTAAATTAATCTGTTCTCAAAATAACATGAGTGTGTCATGAAAACAAATACCTTTCAACCTGGGAAAAGGATTTTCTATAATCATTAAATAAATAATAATGAAAAAGCTCACATATACATTACCTTATTGCCTCTTTTTCCCCCTAGGTTCCAATTTAATGAAACAGACCGTTTTTCTACACTACTAACTTTCTTATTCCAAGAACACCATGGAAATAGAGACCTATATAAGTATTCTTGAAAATATTGCTTCATTTACAGTTTTCAGAAATACTTTCCCCAAGAAATCTGATGACAAAGACAGTCAAAACAGGAAAAACAATAGGAAAGTTTATGACGTATAAAATGAATTCTTCAAAAGAATTTTGTTTCAAAATGCCAAGGGTTATAAGTCAACTATATGCAGCACATATTACTATTTATTACTTTACATTTGGCTGAAATTCATCTCTTTTGACAACCTTGGGTAAATCATGTTACATATTTCATAAAATATGAGTGCTGGACCTTTTTCTGAAGACACTACTTAGTGAGTGAACTCATTGCTATTGGCTGCATCTCAGTTGCCATAACCTCCTTTAAGAGTGGGGATTTTGTTAGGTTCTGTGGCAGCTGACTCAAAGAAAAAGTATTTATAGAAAACATGCAAGAAGTTGATGTTTTGTCCAGTTTTCAGAGCTCTGATGGAAAGCTAACTACAAACTGAGATATGCAGGTTTCACTTTTGAGCAAATTTACTGGGTGAAAGCTTAATTTTTGTTTTTTATTATTTCATATGAATATATTCAGAGCCCCTCAGAATATACAACTTTATATCTAACGTATTTTTTATTCCTGAAGGCTCATTATTTTACAGTGAGGTTACTGAACCTAGACCACATAGTGCAGATTACCCAGCACAGTATTAATCAAAATATACATAGCAAATGGGATTCAAAACAGTGCCAAATAGGCATCTGCTTTTAGCAGGGAACAAAAATGCATTTAGCTCCTTTATTAAAAGGTATTATGGGCAATTTATTTTTAAACCATCTCTCTAACACCATTAACTAGCATATAATTTAATGTACTCCCAAGCAACTTGACTTTTACATTTCCTTCAAAACATTAATTTGCTTTTGCAAATTGATGTAAAAGATGCCTTTGACCCCTGGAATGATTCAAACCATTAACAATAAATTAGATTATCCTTTAAAACAAGATCACCATTTTTATTTTTATTTTTTGGAAGGAAAAAAAAGTCTGCCATTTCTGGGAGTGAGATAATACTGCTTACAGGGAATTAAAACTTGGAATAGTTACAATTATTTATTTTTTCCATTCTTATCCATGGCAATGTTAAGGGACTTGCTTCAGAAAATTTTCAGGCTTCTCAGATGTTTTTAACAGATTAAATTAAGAAAATTTTGTTTGGTTGTTTGGGATGATTTAACTTCAGGAAATGGTCATTAGGCTAATGCGCTCTCTTACTGAAGTCCCACCCTTAAGCATGACAGGGCACTCTGTTCGAAGAGACAACAGAAAAATACAGCTCTCCAAGGACGTGCTTATTTTTTAAAAGTAATGCAAATGTCAATTTTCCTATTCAAAGCCATGCTACTGAGAAGGAAAATCTTACTGTTTGACTAAGACACATGGTACTGTAATACATTTGAAGATGCTCCATAATTACTAGGCTTAGCTATCACAACCGGCTTTATTTATATGGTGGTTGCCACTTTAACCCATAGGGGCTGAACAGGAGAAACGTCAGAAGAGAACACACGAGCGCATACGACTTGAATTTGACAGGGCTGATTGCTGAAAGCCGTAACTGACTTGTATCCTTAGCACGGATATGTTCCAGGAGGAGAAGAGAAACCTCCCCTGTTGGCTGTGTTACATTCGCTTTCCCCCCAGGTCCTAAGGATCCACTCGCTAAAATCTAAGATCCTGGTACAAAGCCTATGGAAATCAATGGCAAGATTCTTATTAATGTTGACGGAGGCCCTAAGGGTTAGCTTCAACCCCCTTATTTGCATTGTATAGTAGTGTAAGCCTCTCTCAGCAAAACATCTAAACACACACTTAATTTAAGCACATGAGCAACGGAACGGGTTATTATGCAACTGGTCTTGCCCATTGCAGTTAGAAAAGTGCAGGGAGGTGGAGAAGTTTGGCTGTATGCTACTTTGACATTTTGTTTCTGAAAAAGAAAAAAAAGACACTGATTTATAACATATGGAGATGGTAACTTTCAACTTAGGAAGTGCAGCCGTACTTGTAGTTTCTATTACAGTCCTGTGTACGGAAAAGGTCTAGAAAACTTGATCTCATTATCAGCCCAATTAATTATAGTTGGGCTATTTCTAAATGATTTATGTACTATTTACAGGCTTTCTTAAAAGTGTGGAGTGTGGGGTTTTCATTTTATCCCACAGAGAAGGTCTACACCAATACATATGTAGATGTTCAAAATATATCTTACCACACAGATATTGCAAGTCATTAATATGAACAGCGAGTGGCTTCAACTTCCCACTTAATGTGGTTCTCAATTTGCAAGAGTCACTTAGATTGTATGATAAAAACATTTCAAAGAAAAAGAATTACTACAGAAGCTTGCACTGCACATTCACCTCATCTGGCAGCTGCCAGCTCCAGGAGAATAATATACCAGTGCAATTATTTGATTAGTTCTTACAAGAAGGGTTTTTCTCTTAACAGAAACCCAATATTAAAGTGCACATGTTTTCATACTTTAAGAGTTTCAAATGCTCAAAATATTTCAAATTAAACAGAGTTCAAACGTTATGCCATATCCTTTCATGACTTAGAGCACTCACATTAAAGGGAGTACCACTCTGACATGAGATGTGGAAAATGGAAATTTTTCATAAGTTGAAAAGTTTTTCTTTGCCTGCTTTTGCTTCAGTATGTTGTTCTCTGACCCTTAGTTGCTCCCTGTTACACAGAAAGCTAATTTAAAAAAAAAAAAAATGCTATTCTGATTTTTAGACACTTCTGTGTTGTGAAACTTCAGTATTCCTGACTATGCAATTTTTCTAAACCACAATATATGCATCTTCTTTTGAAAGTATGAAATTCAGATTTCAATGGATGTAAAGATTACCACTCCAAGCAGCTGTGACCGTTCTGCAAGGAGGATCATTTCTGACAGTTGGATGCTGCTGAAGTGCTGGTTCTGTGATGCTCTCTGATTCCTCCAGATAACAAACTATGTCTAGGTTACAGCTAATCTTGTTTTATGGCAGAACAGAACAAAGGTCTGAGGGAAAGTCTGGGAGCCTTATTTAGTAAATCAGAGTGTGTGGGTCATTTGTTTTATATGCCAAAAAAGGCATATATTAATTTTTATTACAGTTACTTGTTCAAAATTTTCCTATTTAGTCTGTGTTTCCACAACTTTTTCTCCAGAAATTCCAAATGTTAGTGGCTTGGAGAGTAGGATGAGAACACATATGGAGATATATTTACAAAAATTTCATTATCTGTCACTTATATTTGTCCATGCTTAAGAGGTTATAGACCTGATTAAATACAAAAAGAACAGGAGTTTTCTTTCTACTTATTTCTCAACTTAAATGCAGGAGGAGAATATGTAACATTTTTTCCATGGACTTCACCTGGTAAAGAGTGAGCCATCAAACCATGTTCTGGCCTGTTTTATTGAGCTGCGAAAATAGATCTTTACAGTTCTTACATGTCTCTTTTTCCCCAAACCATCCAGCCTTGACCTCACCAGAGATTACACCCTTAGGGTACATCCAACCTCGCTAACACCCTGTAATCCTCATTGTTTCACTCAGAAGCAGATCAGTATTGAAAGCTTCTTCATACTAACTTTTAAGCAGCCACATTCAGATGAAAAGCTAATCTTTTCAAAGCAGTTGCTCCTCGAAACAGGTCACACAGTTTACTGTTGTATTGAAATGGGAAGTGACTAATAAGATAAAGTCTTCCTTGGGAAAGTTGTTCTGATGCTATTCCATCATTCCTGTGAGCTGCTCAGTGGAGCAAGTTATCAGCCATCTTTCCTATTCTACATTTATTCAGCAGCCTGGTATTCAAGCTTAGACCAACACGTATGTAGAAAGCTACTTTCTTATGCATAAGTGGGTAACCGGTTATTTTTTTTAGTATATATTAAATATATATTAAATATATAAAAAACTTTAGTTGTAGGAGATATATATATATATTTCTAGTTCTTTTAATATAATGTAGGCACCAGTCTTATAGAAGAGCATTTTCTGATTTCTTTTTAATTGAATAGCCATTTTTGTAGCTCATCACATCAATTAAAAATGTATCAAAATTTCAAAAATATATCAGCAAATAAATGTACATGTTGGGTTTTTTTTCATTGAACCAGTTTTATTATACTTCTGGGTATGGTAATTATATATGTAAGTCTCTTCATGTACTTTCTGTGTCCTGCAAAGTATGTGTAGCAAAATGTAATGATAGTTTTTCCATCTTATCTTGGAAACTCCAGGTAAATATTTCATTTTGTTTTCATTTAAAAACAGTAGGAGAAATTCCTTTAAATGTTGACTCCCTAATCTGAATATGAACTTTACAAGAGATGTACAATTTTCTCAAGTGCTGTTGAAATTACAGCAGAAATTGATAGCAAACTGATATAAATTTAATAAATTGAATAAAAGTTAGTTAATTGAATTGAATAAAACTTAGATATAAATTATATATGAAAACTATAAATATAATATACAAACAAATTACAAATGTAACATATAAAATATTATAAACAAATAAATAAACCAATATAATCTCTTTCTGAAGATGATCATGAATGCATTAACTTTCCAGAACTTATGCAGCTGAAGCATGAGTCAGTTAAATGGATGAAACTAATTAAGAGAGAAAATCCTGATTAAAAGGCCTTTTTGTTCTCTTGAAAACAGAATACTCATAACACAGTTAAGTTAAAGAATCATAAGCCTCTGCATGTGATTTGGTGACTGGAGCAGCCATGGAGACTGCTGTGAGTGTTTTCATGTTTGTGGCCCATCTCTCCTGTGTAAATGGGCTCAGAATTTAGCCCTGAGGCAGTGATGTACCAGGTTAGACTTTAAACCCTGGTTTGCTATTATCTGGGTAATGTCCTGCATGAATTCATTATTTTTGCAGAAGTACAGACACTGAAGCAAAGGTTCCCCTGCAAGGGCAAAAGCAGATTTACTACTAATGGAAATGGACTACTAATTCTATGTTCACCCTCATAAAACTCCTGCAGTGCAGCAGGGAACAGAAATTAAAGAAACATTTGGAAGGTCAGCAGCATGGGAATATTATGTAAAGAACAAAGACTGTGGATTTCAAAGGGTGAACTGCAGAAAGGTAAAGTGGGTATCTAGTCTCAACTCATCTAATATAACTTTCAATGTATGGTGTTGTTGCATATTGAGGAAAAGTTCCCCTGCCAAGCAGAACAAAAATAATCCATTAGAGTGTATGAAAATACCCCTACTGGCAAAAGATGCCAGGTTTTTTAGTGATTAAATTTAGTTTTACAGACTTGCAGAGAAAGAAGAAAAAAAAGAAGAAAAATCATGACCTTCCGTGACCCGAAATCTCCTTTGCTTGGCTTCATCGAAAGAGCAATATGCAAGTTTGGAATCATTCTGTGTCCAGAGTTGGTGACGGGCACAGACCTGACAGTCCTATTTTAAACATCATAGACAACATTTTGAAAAACACCCTGAAAGACCCAACAGTAAATTAATCAACTCCAAGCATTTGTCCTCATTGACTCAAATATTACATATTAAAAATTTCCTCATTCTACACTGATGGCCCAAAATGATGCAAGAACAAACCCTTTCCAAAGGAATTTTACTCCAGTGAGAGTTATGCCCATGTTGTAGTCACAGTCAGTGCACCCTCTTCAGCAGATCGAAATCAGCACGGACTAAGATAGGACAAGAATGCCAGTTTTGGTACCTAAATAAGCCAGTCTATGGAGATTTCAGGTTGTTATCTGTACCAGTATAATCACTTCTGTTACTGCAGTTCAGGCTTGTGACATGATTTTAAGTATCTTATATTTCTGTTTTGAGCTCATATCCTCCCATGAAATAATTTCTCTTAATTTTTCTTAGCACTGTTTCAGTTAGAGCTGGGAAATAGCTTTTTCCTATAAACATTTTTATTCAATTAACTAGTTGGTTTTGTTTTCTTTCTCAATAGGGAAAGACATGATTGAACCACCACAAACTAAAACAATGTTGCTTTGAAAAAAAGGAAACAAAATTAGAGAGCAACAGATGTTTTGAAATAATGTTTCAGGGAAATTTTAATCAAAATGCCACTTTCCTTCCAACCAACTGAAGTTGGAATGTGGTTTTCAGTTTTAATGTATTATTACCTAGTTACTATCCAAATCATATTAATAGTTATTGCAGTCAGAAGAGCTGTAATAAGAAATCTAAACAAATAATCAAACACTGAGGGACTGTGTTTTGAACAATAGTTAATATTTATCACAAAAAAAAAAAAAGAAAATATCTTTAAATAACCAGAAGTGCATGGCCCTGTTTGATACTCACATGGCACAACAGTAACCCGTGCAAGTAGAAACAAGTGGTTAAACTTTAGGGTCATGCTCTTGGAACACACTTTATTACACAAAATATAGGGATTAATTTGGAAAATCAATCATATAAAGAATAATAAGCAGATTATTACAGAAAAAGACCAATAATGTCAATCCCTGCAATCCATAGGCAGCAGATTTCATAGGTGCATATGTGCAATATGGCTGGGAAACGAGTGTGCTCCTTGGTGGTGATTTGGAGGAGTGTAACGTCATAAACCAATTATATTTCCCCTCAATATAACCATGATAATAACTCACACAGATATTACCGTGAGTTTGTAAACTCTTCATCACCAAAGACAATGGAAAACTTGTAGTTTAGAGAAGAGCCCTAAATGTGATTAAGAGATTGGAGGACTTAATATGTTAAAAAATAGAGGGCACTGAATACACATTTATAGCTTGGCTAAACTGGACGGTTCATAATAACTATTTGTGAATATTTGAAGGGAATGATCACTAAGAATAGAGAACATTTATTTGACCATACAGAGGGGATGGAGTAGGAGAAATATAATGAAACTGAGAAAGCTTTAGCATAGATAATCAGGAGAAAAGATCTGGACAGTGACAGCTGCCAGGACCAGAATAATGTGTCAATTTTTACATGCTTTGCTGTATACCTTAACAATATCCCTTTCACTAATGCCAACCATTTGTCTGTCAGAAAAAGAGATAGCTCATAGATGTTAAAGAAAAAAATATTACTAAAAGCATTACAAATGTTACATGACAAATTGTTGAAAAACTCCCTCCTGCTCTCTTCTCCCTTGGCAAGCAGAAAAATGGTGGAATTTCCTTTAAAAGTGGGGAATGTCTCCCAGCGCTATGGTATAGCAGTGCTGCAGCAGCTGCTTCAGGAGGACTTTACAAAACACCCCCTGGACTATTGGGAAGGATTAATGATGCTCAGTGGATAGCTCATCTTTTTCACTTTTTGCATATGAAAGAGTTGGAAACGACTGCAGATGGAACAGCAGTGCAATGGTAGAAGGCGTGATAGACACAGTGACACAGTAACAGTATTTGCGAAGCTATGTCAGACAAATTTCTTCTACTTTTAAAATTTCCTTATATAAAAGGAAAAAGCACCACCACTGACTTGTGATGTTCCTGATCCACAAACTGTTGAAGATTGGGGCAGTGTTTGAGGATATTTGCTCTAATTTTAGACTACTCTTTAGGGATGTAATTTGGGAACTGTCAGACAGAAAATAATGTATTGGGTTAGTCCTTTATCTTATCCAGCTTGGCTGTTCTCATGGAACATTGGAGCTCTGTTATCCATATGATAGCATTAACTTTGACATGGGGAATAAAACAGGACCACTATATGGTAAGCTGCCAGTGCTTACTCCCACAAGCCCTCATCTTGTACATCCTAGTAGGGCTGTTCTTTCCACAAGTTTTACAGCTATCACCCCCCTACAGGCATTGTCTGCAGTATCGTTCCTCAGTGACAGCCACTTGGAGAAATTCCAGCAAAGCATGTTTCCATCAGGATCTATTAAAATACAACATTTAATAGGAAAATTGGTGGTTATCAATGAACCTCTTGAAGTTCTTTTGGAATGAACTTTTAGGAGGGGTTTTTTTTTTTTTAAATCTTCCACTTACCATCCAGTTCCTTGTCATGCTTGTTATAAAGGAACTCCTGAACTGTGAGTAAAACTAGGATGTCACTTCCTCAGAAAAAAAAAAAAAAAAAAAAAAAAATCATTCTGTGGGGGCACATTTTTGAAATGTCACAGGTTTTCTTGGGAGCTCCTACTTCATGCTGATGCTGGTATAACCTCATTTAAAGAAAATGGACATTGTGGTTTAGTAATTTGTGTACAGTTGCAAAGGAATTAAGCCACGTAAGGCAATGAACACTGCATATGGCAAAGTGACCTCAGCTTAGCTACTGCCTTCTTGACTGAATTTGCATTGATTCTTTCACTGCAACAGTCACAGGGAGCTCCACTTGTCTTGCAGTTTTAGGCATTACGGGGAACAGACCCACATCTCGCAAGATGTTGTTTGCACTCCAGATGCTGGTCAAGGCATACTCAGCCCACTCCAAAAATCTGTGCATCATCTACTTACTATCCTGCTTGGAAAATGAAAATGAAGACAAAGAAATATGTAACAAAAGCACCAAGAATTCTCTGGATCTTCAACATTGTCACAGAAATATCTCTGTGCAGAAGAGAGTACATTTCATGCGTAATTTGCTATAGACCTAATGAAAAAACCTACAAATGATAAGAAAGACCTCGACACAAAGCTATTTTTAGCATATTAATTCTTTTTCTTTCTCTTCAGAGTACTTCTATAAAACACCTGTGTCAAAAGTCTCCCCTTAATAGAGGTCCAGATTATTAAATAAATTAATACTATTCTTATTACATTCTACTTTCTTCATCCTATTGCCTTCAGCAGAAATACTCTTTGATTTTACCCCATATCTTTCCTAATTTGTGACCCTATGTAGACAGGATAGATTTAGAGAAGGTATGAGAGAACTGTAGATGTGGAGGTCCTGAGGTATGATGTAATAGTTGTCTTGGGATGAAGATATTAATACAAAGAATTTTGCTGCTTTCTTTTTTCTAACACTCAGAAAAAATTATTGATGACAGAAGAACCTTTTGTTTTCTCTTTTGTATATAGGCTGTTTCATCTTTATTCATTCTTATATTTTAACTTCAGACCTAAGGGGTTTTCCCTGTCTCTGTTCTACCAAGAGAAAAAGTAATTCTTTTTAGTTGAGGTTTGCGAATATCTGGCTGGATTTCACTGGAACATCACAAACTGCTTAAAACTTCCAAAAGTCACAAAGAATATAGGTGTAGGAGTTAACCAGTATTACAGGGAAACTGTAGGTTCTTCCCTTTAATTTATTGAAATTATTTTTGGAAATTAAACAATATAGATTTACTAAAGAAGAAGCTCCTGAAGAGATGTTGCCAGCAGTCTACAAGGAAATAGAGGGGTCAAGTGAAGAAGATGGCATAGGCAGAGAAGATATCTTCTTCAGACAGAAATAAGGAGGACCTTACAGTACTTTCTTCATTGTTTGTATAAAAAAAAATG
The DNA here is from genome assembly GCA_031468815.1 of Morus bassanus. Classification (NCBI taxonomy): domain Eukaryota; kingdom Metazoa; phylum Chordata; class Aves; order Suliformes; family Sulidae; genus Morus; species Morus bassanus. The sequence continues at coordinate 3,085,610 of CM062600.1, read as the reverse complement.
TATAATTGTCTAAGCTAAACTAATTTACTTCCTGTAATATTCACTCTAATTTCTAGCATTGACAAAATAGTACTGAACAGTAAACCACCTTCACAAATAGCAGGAATTTTATTTTAAAATAAACATTAAGACTACACTGCCTGCAGAAAAAGCATCCACAATATATGTGACCCTGGAAATTCCAATATCCTTTGTAACTCTTGAGACAAGCTGGGACATACCATAGACAGTATTTCCTTGAAAATTTAAAGTGAATGTAGATTGTATCTGAAATCTCTTGGTCTTGATCTTTAAGAATAAAAACCTGTTTTAAGTGGAGACCACTACATTTCTTGTCTTCACCAAAGTTAATTCCTTGCTTTCCCCTTGTCCCTTGCAGCCTCCTAGCACTTGGAGCAGGACGTGTCATCGAGGGAATCTCCATTCACTCCAGAAATATGTGGATTTCCTATAAAGCCTGACTTTTATTTGCCATCCAGTGGCAAATTATTTACATCCAGGATATCTTAGAGCAGCTACCTGCATTTAAGCATCTGAATTTGTCCTACAAGAAATATTCAGGAAGTTCATAAAATGCAGTCAGTGTCCAGATGAGGCAACTCAAGGTGATTTGGTGGTGGGTGGGAATTTTTGTTTTTACTTAAACATCTGAATTCCACTTTAAGTCCTAATTTAATTTTTTGGGTACTTACTCTGAATCTCTACTTATGACACATGAGAAGCATTTCTTCTGTACATTAGTAGGAAGAATTGACTGTATTGAATCCAGTACTGTCATAGTTTTAATTGACCTCTTCCTCCTTTAAAGCGGAACAATGCAAAACTGAGGAAAAAAATCTTTTCTCTATATTAAAAGGGTTTAATTAAAAAACTTAAAAAATTTATTAATGCTTTAAAGAACTTATTAATGATCTGATGCTTTCCAAAGCAGTTTGTAGTCAAAACCAATAATAATATTTTTTTTTTTTTAGTTTAAGACAATATGGAGAAGCAGGGTATGTATTTGCACATATACATCAAGCATATATGCACATAAATTTCAAATAAATGTGATACTTCTAGCATGTCCTATCTTTTGTTAACACTGCCAAAAGCAAACTCTACTTACCAGTTTTTAGAGGTATTGTTCTAGACCCAAAATTAAGTAACTGACAAATGTTGTGATGAAATCACTATAACCTTCCATAGAAGGCATTGTGGTTTTTTTTAGAGGAGCCTCCAACACAAGACATCTCCTCATTTCTGAAGAAGTATTTTTTTCTCTGCTAGTGAGTTAGTAAAATATTGGGGATTATAGGAAAAAATGAGAAATGTTACAAATGTAAAATAATGGAAAAAAGACCATGATTTTGGCTGCCTTTTTAAATCTCTTGATGATTGTATAGTTGTCAGAAACACAAACTCATCTTTGTTTTGCTGTAAGTAAAAGGCTCTGCTGCCAAATATTTACTATCTCAGCCCACTACTGACTTTTTGTGCATTGTTAATGTAGGTTACATATCTTCTGTCAGCAAGGATTTTTCATTTTTTTCAGAGAATCATGTAAAAATTTAGACTTGTAATCTCCATTATTAATATCAATCAGTTAACTAAATCCCCAGAAATCTGAAATTCATCTATGTCCATTTTTTTGTTATTTGCATAACCTCATAATTTAACTTGCTTTTCTTAAGGAACTCCCAATTTTTAACCTCTTTCTTTATCAGTATTTGCTTGCAAAGCTTTTGAGAACATAGATATAAGGGCACTTAACTGATAAAATAAATTTGGATGAGTTTTAACTTGCTTTATTATTGCTCCTTGAATCTGCGGCTGCTCACTTGAGTCTCTCCAGAGATATGTGAATCGTTGCCAATTAAAAATGTTAGCTGTGTCTTTCAGTTTAGATCTCTGAAGCACCTCTAACACTGGAGAAAATGGCATACATTTCATGTGGTGTCATGGTCAGTACTGAACTGGTTTGAAATGTAATTATCTTAACAGGTAGAACACACTATACAGGGTAAGCAGATTATGAGAAATTTTTAATCTAAAATTTGTACCCTTAAAATTTTATATACATATTTTTATTTTTATATTTATATGCTCCTGTTTGGCAGGGCCGTAAACAGGTGTGGGTTTGATTACTATATCTTTGATGACATTACTAGGATTTATCTATCAGCTCTTATATTTTAAAATAAAATGATGACTTAAAATATATTGCTGTACTGGAGCCTGTTAAGTGATCACTGCCAGCACAGAACTTCTATAGGCAGTATGACTAGACTTAAAGCTGCTCTGTCCCCCTTACTTATCTTTTTCTTGGCCAAGGTTCATGAGGATGATTTCAATTTGGTCCAGATATTGAAGTAAATTATTTTTGTTGCTGCAATTGCAGGATATCCATATGCTAGAGAACTTTGTTTTGGCTGCAGAAACTTTGATCTTCAAGAGATTTGAACTTGGAACCTCATTTTTAGCAATGGGTGTATTATTGCCATGGGTGTCTAGGTCAACACTGAAATTTCACCAAGCAGCCAAATCAGTCCTCGATGTTATTCCATTTGAATAATCAGCAGAATCAAGCATGGCTCCTCATAACCTGCATTTGTGGGCAAAGGGTATGAAAATTCTTTTGGGATTAGAGAAAAGCACATCTTTTTGTGAAGCTTGTGCAAATGGTTACTTAGCTACTGAGAATTAATATATGATTACATTTAATTTATGTTATCTGCTTTTTGCATACAGTTTGGAAGTGAAGCTAAACCTGAATCCTGGCTGCTCCCTCCTATTCTGACAGCTTCACAAGAGTTCTTGGGAGTGGGGAAGTTCAAACTTTTATAAGCAAATCTAAACTGCACTGCGTGGGTTCATTTCTAAGAACAAAATTAAATTATATGTGGACATTTTAGGGTACCCTTAATGATATCTATGCTGAAATCAGTGAAAATCCAGGAAAGATAATTTTTCACTTTACACTTGCAATCTAGCAATCACATGTATTTCTAGGAATACATGATTAATCCACCCAGCATGTAAACTTTAGACATGGGGTTGTATTATTTTTTTAAATGTAGAATTAACAGAAAGTATACTAGAAGTACCTACAAATCACTTTGGATTATTTAATCCTCTTCCAGGTAATTTTCAGATGTCATTTAGTCCCAAATCTAGCTAATTAGAAGCTGATATGATCGGTGAGACAGTCAATATGACAATTGCAAGATCAAAGTAAATCAGGTAAAAAAGAGGTCGTCATGATCAAGAGGAAGATGCTCCATCTGTTGTGTCTTGCTGGCATCACTGTGAGCCATACAAACCTAAACTCAAGCAATTTGATAATTACATGGAAACCATAAAACAAAGTAGGAAGCTTTGTGATCCTAGCTATTATTTTAGGAATCACTGCAACTATTTGAAATTATAGGCAGGATAAAACAAAGAAAATGCTAAGAAATGCTGTCCCTGCAGTCTTCCCATGAACCATTTCTGCAGACGATTTTTTGTTGCCCTGTACTATGCCTTCTCATTTCTGTTTAATTTCCCCAATATCAGTGTGGCTGCATCTCTCTCTTCTCACTTTGGTCACTGCCATTTTTTAACCTGACTTCTTTGCAGAGTCACTAGGTCTTGGGGTGTGAATGCTGCTGCCAGCATTTCATTAAAAAAAAATGCAGTGTGTTTTGTATTTTTTAAAATTGCTGTGTAGCTACATTGTCACTTGTTATATATAGTTCTTTCCACATAGCCATGTTGTAAAGCTTTGATTGACAAGAAAGTTTATTATAAATGGATCTGATGTGTCATCAGTATAAAACAAGCATTTTGAATGACATCTTAATGGAGGAAATATTACACCAATCACACCGAGCAAGAGTAATAGTACTTGTTATTACTGCAAGACTACATTAGGTCAGCTACCCAAAGAACTGGTGCCTTTGAAATGTGCGTGTGATCCAGCACAAGCTTCACCCTGGCCACACATGTGTCTCTCCACCTCCTTCTGGTTGGACACCAAATAGTGCAAATGCGTTTCCACTGATTCTGTTCTTTTTGAGGTAGCTTTGTCACGAGCAATTGGCAAGGGTTTTAACACAGGAAGGCTGTTTGAGTGAGGCACATTTCTGGTTTAGTTTATATCTATTGCAAAAAAAAACCCCTTTGAATATTCTCTTTAATAACTTGAAATTTTAATAAGGACCTAAGGAACAGTTGAAGAGTGAGTGAACTTATATTTAAATTAGGGCTTTGAGAGCTTGGAGATTCTAACTTGGTGAACTCTAATTAAATCCCACAAGGCCATCAGGCCTGCCTCCCTAGCTCTTGATGGTGAAAGTGAGGTCTTCAAAAAGCATCCCTTGACAGTATACAAGTGGGAGGAAAAAAAATCCTTCAACCCTTCACGATAGCATTTTATAAAGCAAGAATTCCTGAAGGAGTACCAGAAAAGAGGAACAATAGTTAGAGCATGAAACCGTGAAAGGCTGAGAAATATGTTTTGAGTATTAGTGTAGCAGTCCTCCTGAAATTCAGTTTTGTAATGTTTTTAAGAACTCATACAAATTGTAGTGGACCTGAAGTTTTAGAAGGTGTCGTAGTACACATTTTCATTCTTGCTGCTGCGTTATTTTTGGCTGAAATATAAAGTAATCTTGGCTGAACATTTGACATTCTGTTACATTTGGTAAAATATATTTGGCTCGTTAGGCAATTGCTATTGTTTAAGTAAATAAGTAGCATACATGTTTCAATCCATGAGGTACAGAGTCATGCCTAGATGACTTCTTGACATTCCCTCTAGCTCAGATTTTAAGTTAATTAGAGTTTTTCTGGAAGCTGTGAAGATCTAAATATTTTAATTTTTATATATTCCATACTTAAAAAGTTTTATATGTGGAGATTTCAATAACAGGTGCAAAAAAATTAGGAGCTTCCTTCCTCAGCAAAAAATAGAAATAGCAACAGGAGATTTAAATGCATTTCAGATTTTTGTTCTAGACTTGACACAATAATGTCAGAATGATTTTTATCTTGTCAGCCCTAAAAACACATGACAAGATAGCCTTTTCCCTTCAAATATAAAACAAAACATGAGCATTTAAAAACAAAACAAGACTAAACTAAAAAACCCACTGAAAACCCAGCCACACTCTATTTGGAAAATTTACCATTCCTTCTGAGGAGTATAACTTTTTCCTGAAATATACCAGATATTTCTGTTGAAATGACATAGCCATACATGTCCATTCAACTAACATAACTCTAACTATGGTCAAATCTGTTCTTCATACAGACGAAATGTTTTACTGTTCTTAAGAAGACACCCCCTAAAAAAGTCCATGATACGACTTTTATGAAAATCATTATCTGCTTACCGTTGGCTATATGTAAAGGTCTGCTGCCAAGTTTTCCCTGGACATTATTTATCATATTTTTTCCAAGACACCCTCCAACATTTTTTGCCTTCCTCACTACACTCACAAAAGCCTTTTGCTGTGACAGCCTTATGAAGGGTCAGTGGTGGCTTTCTCCTGAACTCAATAATTCCCATTTTTTCTCTGAGCCTTTGCCTCTCAAAGCACTAAATAAATTCACCATTTGATTATTATGTCTTTTCTGAGATGTATGGACCCAGATCCTGAAGCTGAATATGTGCATCTTTTCCTGTGGAAGATTTCAGAGTAGTTTTTTATGGAATTGACCTAATCAAAAGACAGATACAATTGATCTCACTGAAGTTCATTTTTATGTACTTGTACATCATGAAGCATTAGAGACATATCAACCTTATCCTAGAATTAATTCCTTTCGATAAGATGATATGAATTGGTTTATAGTGACTTCACTGCAATTCTATGTGCTCATAACTAAGCTCCCACAACTCAAGGCAGTGCTGTAATATTCTTGGAGAAAGAATACCACTGACAAAGCGAAAAAAACCCAAAATATTCTTGCTTTGAAGAAGATTGTTATGGCCTGCTACCAGTCAAAAAAACAGGGATGGGACATTTATGACATGATTTCTGTGAAATCATGAAAAATTATTTCTGTGAAAAATATAGAGTGTTTTATTTGCTGTTATATAAATACATTGTGGTAAGTCCAGCTCTGGGTAAATTAATGTAATTTATTAATTGCTTTCTTGTTTACTTGAGTCTGTGTAGCTTTCTAAGCAGCTTTTCATTACTGTCTGAAATATCAGAATACAGCAAAGTAAATAAACCAGTCAATATAAAAACATGAATTAATATAAAACAGAATATATCAGAATATGGTATTTATTTAAAGAACATAATTTCAGAGCATTTAATTAAATTTATAGAGTTACATCAGGACAAATGAGAGTTAAGTTAGAATCAGCCCCACTGAGAAAGGATGTCATTTTGGTATTGTTAATAAACAAGACTAATTGATTTTATTCCTACAAGCTGTACATCTTCTTTGAGTTTCAGCTCTGATACCTCTTAGGGAACTTATTCATTTGTATAACCTCACATACATAATGCACAAATATAAGTATTTATATTTTATGGAAGAAGATGTCTTCCTCCATCTTGTATAAAATATATGGGGAAATACTCAAAAGCTTTATATTGTACCTTTGTAGCTCCTGTCAACTGTATGCATCAAAAGAAGATTAAAGTGCAGTATATGTCATTTAGCTTACTTATAAATCTAGACAGAATCATCCTTGATGTTTTTCTTAATACACCTCTGACCTGAAAGTGATATTGAACCATAATATACCACCTTTGTTGTTGAGTATCAGATGCAAAAGTATTGTTTTTTTCCTCTTTTGAACTCTTTTTTTTATTTAATGAAAGTGTTGCAAAGGCTTTCATGGTTTCATTCTGAAGTGGCAGTACCCATTCCTTGGATATAAAAGTAACAGGTATGAAATATGAAGGTACCTTTAAGTTATTCTCTGATCAAAGCCCTACACATTGATCAAGTGCATTAGGAGAAAAGATCCATTTTTAGGAACGTTAATGTGTTTAGCTTGAACTAACTCTGATCTAAGGCTTGTGAATTACAAACTGGGTAAACTGTTTTTATAGAACTCTTAGTTCCTTTGGTTCTTCTGTGTTGGTGAAAAATATAAAGAATAGCTGGAAACCAGAGACTGTTTGTCACACTTCAGTACAGGGAAAGTATATGGTTTTTATTGAGGTTACAAACTCCATCTTCTATGTTATAAATTAAATATTTTTTTTTTTGCAAAGACTGATTTAAAAATCCAATAAAAACCCCTGTATATCTTATTCACACAAAAAAAGAAAAACTGTAAAAAAATGCAAAAATTATTAGCACTAAGTTTTATTTATATTTTATGTATTTCAGCAGAAAGTACTTGTTAATTGGCATTTCCTCAGTGACATAGTTTTATATAGGCTTTTTTTCTGCCCAGGATGCCTGTTGGTATCAATTTATGAATGTCCAAATAGCTCAAGTCCTTTCTAAGAGAACATCTCTAGATGTTGTGGTCAGGAGCCATGCTTGCGCCAGAGTCGCTGTCTTTCAGAGGAAGAAGAACAGCGTAGTAGAAAATTTCTGATGTGGGCCACATTTGGAAACTGTTCCCTGTGTTTGAGTTGAAGCAATAGGTGCATGGCTCTTTTTTAGGATGCATGGTATGGGGTATCTATAGAGGAAACAAAGAGGAGATTTGATTACGGTGTTTTGCTGGATGTCTTTTTGTGCTGAGGTTTGCTGGCAGGGTTTGCTACTAGTTTGATCTCATTTGCTTTGGTAATTTGATCATTTGTTTTTGTAATTCATGTAAAATTCACTAGGTGGATGCTGCTGTATAACAAAGATTTCACAAATAACAGTGAGTCTTTAATATATATCATCAAATGATGCTGAAATCAATAGGTTTTTTTTTAGTGGGTGATTTCAAACATCTGTAACAAATGTTTTATGTGATTTGATGGCATAATTTCAGAATCATTATTGGTTTTTGTTTTCATTTTGGCTTGCAATTTTGTGTCTTTGAAATGAAGATACTAACATATTGACATCTCTTCCCATCTTGATAAATGGAAGGTTCTTTGCAAGATGCGACTGACTGGAGAAGTCACAGAGACCCAGTGTTCTCGAAATGTTGTGCCCAGCTTTATGAATTATTTCTTTGATTACATTGTTGCCTGTTGGGAACTGGAGATTCTGTCTCATCTGCTATTTAACTGAATCTTAATTGTCCCCAGCAAGACATTCCAGTAAAAATAAGAATTGGGTAGGCTAACATCATTCTGCCCAGCGTCTTTATTCCAGAAGATCTCCCAATTGCTTACAATGCAAGATGCTGATCCTTAATGGTCAGGTTTAAATATTAGTGTTGTGTGATGTGGGACCATGTGTGCAAAATATTAAAGAGACTATGGAAAATCTTTTATTTTCACTTCTCCTCCTATAATGTCCTTCTCAAGGTATGAGTGCCATCTTCCTGTAGCTGTTGTTTAGGAAGGTGATAAGGTAGTCATATTTAATTTTATGAAAATAAAGAATTTCTGTACCAAGGAAAACCTTCCAGCAGAAAATGTGCATTCAGCTGAGTCTGCATGCAGGTTTGGGGTATCTGACTACGTATAGGGCTCTGTATTTCTGGCTTGGGAGCCAGTGTGACCACTTTCACTCTAACTCACTCTAATGCCGTGCTTGGCAGTGCAGGTAAAAGAGCTGATCTCTTTGGAGAAGAGTTGAAATACCTGTTCCAACAGAAAAGCAGTCCAGATGTGTTGGATTTACTTAGATTTGAACATAATTGTAATATTTTCACCTGACCCCCAGAAGTATTGGATCACCTTGATGAAATTCATCATAGTCAGATTTACAGACTATTTCCTGCATGTTCAGTTATTAGCCACAGCTATTTTCTTCAGCTTGGCAGAATATATGTTAATTTAACCCACTCATAATGAGACATGCGTAAGAACTTGTCACTCAAAGTGTAGGTCTGCAGAGGATTCTCCCTTCAGAGAACTTTTGTTGCAAGAGAAAATTCCCTTTGTGGCTGATAATAGTGATTCTTTTTAGCAGTAATGGATTGGGAAGGGGTAAAAACATGGTATTCAGGATATCCCAATACACTACAGTACAAATTAAATGTATCAAAAATGTATGGGTTCAGGATGTATTTAAATAGATAGTACCAAGGCCATGAACGCACCACTGCGTCTTAAAGCTGAAAGCAGCATGAGAGTGGAAGAATCCTAAACAATGAGATTTCATAGAAGATTTTTGCTCCTGCATGCACCACATCATGACTTTCATTTCCCACTAATTCATCCACACATTTGGTTAAGTAACTAAAAATGTATTCTGAATATTTTTATAACAATATTTTTCTGTTTAAAAGAAAAGACACTGCCAGACACCACCATCTGTTGTGTAGACCTACAGAATATGCATCTGATGTCTGTGAGTTGCTGTCTTTTATATCCTCTTATATAATTAGAGAATTCAGCCCTTAGTGATGCCTCCCTCTCCACCTAAAGAAGACCAAGTGTAAGTTTACCTAAAGTGTATTAATCATTTTCCTGCTACTCACTGATAAGAGCAGTGCTCTGTACAGTTAAAAGCTATTAAATGTGTCTATTCAGAGGATGTTTAAAATCCTCTGCTGAGCACTTGGCTAAAATCCAAAATTATTACCATAATACCTTCTGAAATGAGACAGAAAACATAATGTATTACAATTGATAAGTGCATCATTTGTCCTGTAGATTTACTTTATTTTGGAAATATATTTAAATGTTTTATTTGTCTTTTACACACCACAGATTAAATTTTTAGTATATTTGGCGAACAATATTATATGTATCAGAAGAAATATGTATAGTGCAAAGATATGTTATATTTAGATCAATAGAGCATTACATTTGAAATGGTTTAGAAGCTGCTTTACAGACCCATTCTAATTACAGTTCTGTAACTCAACTACAATAATTGGACATAATCTAATGGAAAAGTATTCCTACATTTGCAGAAATTACTATGGATTTCAGCCATTCCAGCTTCCCTCTTCCCTGGTACTCCCCCTCTGCCACTTCCCATGTTGGTTCCTTGAGTCAGAATAAAAACTGAAGGTTGTAGGAACATGTGTGTCCAAACTGGCTAATCCAAAAATTAGGTTGCCTCTTAAAATTCTTGAATTGCTTATTCAGTGTTTTGACCAAAAAAACCTTTTTTTTTAAGAAAAAGACATTTTGTTCTCACAAGTGCAACTCATCTTTTAAACAGACACTATTGACTTTTTGAAATTAAAAATTATTTCAATCTTGTCATTAATAACCAAAATGTCTTTGGTGGGAATCACAATAAGTTTTTTTTAATCCTTATATAAAAAATGGTCTTTTCAATTACTTCTTTTAAAATTATTTGTATTCCTGCACCTGGAACAACATAACCAAAGAGCCCAGTACAGGCTAGGATCTGTGTCGCTGGGGAGCAGCCTTGCTGAGAGGGGTGTCGGGGTCCTGGTGGACAAGAAGATGAACATGAGTCAGCAGTGCACTGCTGCAGCAATGAAGGCTCTTTGGATCCTGGACTGCATCAATAGAGGCACTGCTAGCAGACATAGAGACGTGATCATTCCACTCTAGGAATTAGGTCTTTTCGCCCTGGAGAAGACACAGAATTCCAGTACTTAAAGGATGGTTACAAAGAGGTCAGAGGCTTTCTCTTCACAAGGGAGCTGCATCGACAAGAAAAGGGGCCATGGGTACAAGTTGCACCGGGGAGCTTCCATCTCAATATAGGAAAGAAATTTCTTTACAGAGAGAACAATCAGTCACTGGAACAACCTCCCCAGGGACATGGTAAAGTCCCCGTAACTGGAGGTTCCAGGATTCAGTTAGACAGGTGCCAGATGATCTCATCCAGGCTCCCTTTCCCATGAAAGGTTGGACCAGACGATCTTATGATGTCCCTTCCAACCCAAGCTGTTTTACAATTCTATGTTCTGTGAAACAGTAATTGTTTAATTTCAAACACATAAGACACACCAAAGCATGAGATCAAGTACACCAAGTCTGCCTATCCAGCTGGATGCCTTAATTGCTGCGTAGGGTTATGGGTTGTTCTTTGAACTCATGACTGCTACTCTCTGCATGCACAATAGCACAGATTCAATAGGTAGTACCTACAAAGATTTTGCTCAGAATACATCGAACTAAGGTTGCTAGTACTGCTCCATGAAGCAGGATGTGATTTCAAGGTGCATTACACTACAAACAGTGTAGGAAGTATCTTTCCTGCTTCTGAGGAGGTGTCCTCATATCTAGGTTCAATGCTCTGCATGCTGGAAAGTGTTGGTAAATCCTGTCTAGAAGTGTAGCACTTCTTCTTCTACACCCTTTATCAGTTCCACATCTAGAACTGGATGACAACAAGCATCTGGTTGCTTATTGTTGGAAAGGCTAACTCCTGTTTCTGCTTACAGGCTTAGGTGCCTGCATCTCCAATCAGGCTGCTCTGTCTACATGCGGGATCTTGTGTGGAATGCACAGGTAGTGTAAGCTTTTTAGTCCAGAACAGAAGTACAAATTTTTTGCAGACAACTCCTGGTCTGGTTTTCATTTGAGGGATTGCAGCTCAAATTGAGAATTATGTTCCTAACTCCTGGTGAATTGGGACTTTCCATATAGGTGGTCTGAATCTCACCAAAATTTATTGTTAAGTGGCTTTCTCTCCCAAGAGACAATAAAAAACAAGATTTATTTTAATGACAGTTCTCCTTTTTGCCTACTTAACATTATAATAGTTACTGCTGTTGGCACACCTGTTTTGGAATACAAGCAATACAGAAGAGTGCTCATTTGTTCAGAGAAGAATTGCTTTGTTAATGAAAATGCATCATGAATGTGTTGGTGATTTTAGGATTTTTAAAGCTTTTTTTTATTAAAATAATATTTTGGGGCCAAATATGATCAGACTATCCTTTAAAATAATCTTACATCTCTCATGGAAATTTCTGGAATCAAACTGAAATAATCTGCTTGGATAAGGAAGATCTGTTCAGTGCTTAATTGCCCTTGAGATTATACTTTCTGAACTTCAAAGGTTTGAACTAATGATGTTCCTTTACTTAAAGCACTCTTTCTTTTGCTCAAGTCTAAAATTCCTACTGAAGTTAGGATCGAAAGGTCTAAATGTAGTTGGCAAAAGAAGATATTTGTAAAATACACGATCAGTATTGATTCTAGCTAAAAAGTCATATTTTATTTCCCTATTGGTTATATTTTGACCTTTGTTAAGCTGTCATATAAATTACATTTGTCTTTATAATACCACTGCTAACCACAGTGCAGATTTTGTGGTTGGATAATTGTGTTATATATTGGTCTATGTCTGAATTAAGTCTCACCTTGGGAAAGATAAAACCTGCAATATCCAAGTTTGGTTAAAATCTGATTCTTCGTTTCCAAGTTCTGACTATATAAAAGCAAATCAGCTGTTTCTGAATGAACATGCAACATCCTACTGGTATTTTAAGTAGCTTTCTTTGGTCTGCCTTCAGACTTACATGTAATAGATCTTTTGATTAAGATTGACACCTATAGTAAAAAAGACTTGAGTTGGAAGCTTGAATGGTGATTATTGCTAACTTATCTTCTAGGAAGATCTTCTACTCAAGGGTTACAGAAATAAGAAATTGCACAATGGCCAGATGTCACATTAGCATATGCAAATCCATCCTACTCATGCAAAGCTATTCACCGTGAGTGTGACTAGCTGCAGCAGACTTGCTAAGACTGTCAAAAACAACCACTGTTGATGGTATTGGAACAGGAGTAAACGGTTAAAAGGAAAACAGAGCCACAAGAAATCCCAGGTCTATAATGATAAAGTACATCACTTGAGAAAAAAATCATCTGTAGCTTCAGGGTGCTGATCCCATGAACCAAGTGATGTTTATAAGGACCAGTGTAGTAGACGATACAGATAGGCAAGGTGGCAGGTCAGTTTGGCTGTATGACCTGGATTTATCTGGCAGTCCTCTACAGCTGCTACATCACTTTCTTCTCTTAAGCACTTCAAGTGCTACCTTTTATGGTCCCTGTGTAATTGGAAGTGGCTTCCTGATGATGATATTAACATTAGCCTTGCACCACTGCCCTATATCACTGATTTTTCACAGATTACAGTATGGTGAAAGGGAGATGCAATTCAGTCCTGTCTCCTGCCAGTCTGTCTGTTTGACCACTCTGCTGAAACTGGTCAAGCTGTGTAAGCTCTCCACGACCACTTCCTGCAACTTTCTTCTTCAGAAAAGAAAACCTCTCTCCTTTTGTTTCCTGTCTATCATTTTCCAGCCTCTCCTATGAGAACAGTGGCAGGCAGTCACTGCAATCTGTATTTTGGGTGTTTACAATTAGATGGGGAAACTAAGATTTCACAGCCAAATAATTAAATACCATGTTAATGAATTCTGTTAGTCATATTACACTGAATCGTATTAAAGTGCTTAACCATGTGCTTGAAGGAAAGAAATATTTGAAGTGAGTTCTGAAAATATTCTGAATACTAATTAAGTTGTTCAGAAATCCTACTTTAGTGTTAGTTTGATGATATTGAGAAGCAATGTTAGTGTTAAATCCTATCCTATTTGTCAATTAAGGGGAAATTTCCAAATTGGGAGCTCCAAAGGTGTATCCACAAGGCTCTGCTGATCTCAGGGTATAATGGCTTTGAATCTCCTGTGCATCTGCGGGTCTTCAGGCAAACTAGTGTCCGGTTCATCTATTCAAATACCCAAAAGGAATCTAACCTGCACCTTTCACTGCAGGCATTGGCCAGGTTTCTGCAGCTGCCCTCTCTTTGACATTGGAACATTCTTGTAATTGGGGAAACCCCGACTTTAATGACAGCATCTGTGGAGAAGGACAAACCAGCTGTTTTGAGGGTCTGTAGATAATGTTGAAGAAATAAGAATATTCATGTGCAATCCCTCAGGTGCTTTTAGCATGACATTTCCTTGTGGGTTTTGGTTTTGAGGGTTTTTTAATTTATTTTTTTTTTTATTTCTGTCAGAACTGTACACTTGAAGTGATTAGAAAATCCTACTTTCTTTTTGTGGAAAACCTTCATTTATTTCAATGGCAGATTAACACCTTTATCCTCTCACCCCCTCTCCCTGCCAGTGGTGCAATGAGAGTGGTACAATTAACACAATTAAGAAACAGGTCTTTGATTATTTTTTTTTCTCTTCCATCTCTCTTTTCATCACTCATGAGGTAAACAGAGCAAGGAACTTACACCACCAGTCCTGATCTTGTAAAACAGTGCACATGGAAAATCCATAGGAAGAGAGTCCTACAGACAGAACATGGGAGGTTGTGAAATTCTATGTTGGTGCATCAAGATGTTCTGTGTAAGCAAGACATTTTATACTGGGATAAAGCAAGTAGTATTTAAACGGAAGCTGAAACAAAGGTAATACGTACTTACCATTGTCAGACTATTATACCTGATCTTTTTAAAATGTCAGTAATGATATTTTCTTGTGACAAAGTGCTGTACTGACCTGAAGAGTCTTTGGATCCTTGCCTTTTATACCTTAGGGTAACTTTTCACACATCAGAGGTTTCCAATAAGAAAAAAAAGAGTAGAAAAATTGCTGAAAGGATTCATTTTATTTGTCCAACAAAAAGGGCACTGTCCTGTGCTCTGTTGTGTCTGTCCAAAGTTTGTCCAAAATACTTGTGCTTTTATTTTTTATTTTGTAACAAGATAAATAGACAAGATAAAGCTTTTTTGAAAAAGATAAAAATGCAAAGATTATCACAAATGCTCCAGCCTATGAAACAGGGAACGTCTGAAGGAAAACTGAGAACTCAATCAGTCTGAGAACGAAGTCTTTGCAGCCCCACCAAGCCATTTTTTAGTATGGACTAAAGTACTATGGCTTTGTCACAGGGATTTGCTTTCAATCTCAGCAACTGTTTTTTTTTTTTATTTGATAGTATTTTGGATAAGTATATTGTCCCTGCTTGAAAATTAAGTCTTATCAGTTATGAAATTTGCTCTGATGGCTGATCAGGTGTTGGGATGAGGATTTTTAGGGTAAGGCAAGTGATCATATAGCTGTGAAATAGAAATCCAGTAATTTGTATTATGTGGCTGTTATGCAAGAAGAATAGTCTCTCACAACAGCTAATGGTCTATGTGAATATAGCTTTTATAGCTTAGTCCACATATTTTACATGTAGTTGGAGGTAAGATAGTTGGGAAACCAGATATTTTTCAGCAAATAATGCCCTTTTAGTTTTCGGTATTGTTTTCTTTTTTAAATATTAGGTCCCATTAGGAAGTTTCAATGAGGTTTTCTAATAACTGTGATTGAACCTTCCCTGACATTACCACAAATGTAAGATGAAAATATTTGTCTTTTTTGTAAGTGGTTGCTAGAGTACTTAGAAATGGATAAATTAATTCTCCCTTTTAAACAAATAAACAAGCAAAATCCACAGTAGAAATAGTACCTGTAAATTTTATGTCTGTCTGTAAAAGCTGTAAAACTGCTTTATTACAATACAAATATTACTTTGAAGATTTCATTATTAATATACTAGTAGAGTCAATGCAACCAGAGTATTTAATGTAGATGAAAATTCTATGAAATAAAGAGTGCTTGAAGGCTGATAGCCAGAGGAAGTTACAAGGTTGTGCTTTATATAAGGCATTTTATAAAGGTGTACCAAATTGGCATGGGACTGTCAGAGAAACTGGAGTGCCAAGGTGCTGTGGAACTCTATATCCATGATAGGCCATGAAACAGGTAGTAGAAAAGAAGGACTAAATAGTAATTACATTTCATATTTGTTTAGGAGAAATCATCTGTGCTGAAATACAGGTCCTCTCCTCCCTTTCCTCTTCCTCCTTCGGTTGTGTGTCAGGATGCTGTTAAGGATAGGTTTGGTAGGTGTCAATCTGTGCTCTACCTGCTCCAGATTTATGGTGTAACTGCAAAAAGACAGAGTTTGCCATTCAAAATCAAATTTGGGATTACTTTTCTCCAATAATTTATCTCTAGATATATATCCAGGAATCCCAAATTGCAAAGATATGAGAAAAATTTTGACTCAATAATTTATAATACTTAGAATAGTTTATACTCAGAAGTCTGATTTTAATAAACCTTTAAAACTCTGGTTAACACTAGCCATGGTGTCTCTGGATTGCTTTGTTACCCACGTGAATATGTAATCTCTTTTTGAGTCATGGTGTAAGTCTACTGACACAACAGTGAAATGTGCTGTAATGCTGCACCTCATTTATTATTTTTTGACTTGCACAGAGGTTTCTCATCAGCACCTCAGCTATTGCATAAATTGTCAACTTAACGGGGTGTGCACTTGGCCTGTCTGGAAGGATCTTAACTTGGCCCCTTGTGTATATAAAAGTTTTTGTTTCCAGAAGAGTCCTAAAACTCCAAAAAGTAAAAGTGACAACATATTTCAAACTTCTGTTCTCAAAAACTTGATGTTTGTTGCAACATATTTTCCATTTTGCAAAACTGGTCATAGTGTTGTGTCTGAAATCAAAGCAAAAAAAATATAAAACTAAAAGTGCTAGTATTTTGCAAAAATTTTATCTATGTTCCCCAGATGATCCTTCTTTTTATGAAGCATATCTATATTTTTCATTCCTGCTACTCCTCCTCTTTTTTCAAAATCTCTTGACACCTGTCCTCTGTAAGAAGGAGAATTTGACTGATGAAATAAGAGCATGTATTTACTTTTCTACAGGTGTAGTGTTGTATGGTAAAAGTATTCAAGCCTATCTGACCAGCCTATCTGAATTTTTAAAATCTTATGGTAATTTCCCTAGAGATCAAGTAAGAATTAAGTAAGTGTTGTTACACAAACACACATGTGCACATCCACACACACAGAGAAAGAGAGAAAGGGGAGAGGAGAGAAGTGGGGAGAGAGAGAGGGAGGGAGGGAGGGATGAAGGAAGGAAGGAAGGAAGGGAGGAAGGAAGGGAGGAAAACATCTTGGCAATTTTTAGGTGTTCTTGCCTGAAGGAATACTTTGTATTAATACATACGTATTAATAGAGAAATTGTAAAGAATTTTATGGTACTTAATACTAAGCATTGAGGATGAAATGGGAAAATTATTTTTGTTCACTGTGGGAAATGGAAGCATGCAAAGTGCAACACATTTTTTATTAAAAAAGCTGCTAATTTAGCAGAATTTAATTTTCAAATATGTGCATTTGCAAATGACATTTGCTTTTGTTCAAAATTTGTGTTCAAAGTTTTTGAAAATTAGTCTTCACAGTCTTGACATTTGTTAGAATTGGTAGGTACTTGTTGTTTTCCAGGCTCCTTCACTGTAATTCCAGCACTAATTTTTGAAATGTTCTTTATTTGTAAATACTCACCATTTATGAAAAGCAATATTTTGACAGTTCCATAACAAATAAATATTTTTTCAAATTATTTCTTTGTTCAAATAGGCTCTTGAATTTTGCGCTGATTATAGTAGATATGTTCAAGTCTGTAGTAAAAATGATTAATAGCAATCCAAATTGTTCAAAATTATCATACCAGTATTCATATTTGACAGAACTATTTTTTTTCCTATTTTTTAATTCAGATTATGAATTTTTAAAATCTTAAATATTTTCCTGTCCAGCTGCATGCTTGGGCTTACCTCATATCTTCTGGTCCTGATTTTCTACAGCTGCCATATAAAATTATTGACAGTATCATATAACTGAAAATATCTCCAAAGATGGATAAAATTTTGATTTCTTTTTTTTATATTCAACATATGGTTTGAAAATGGAATTGATTTGGTGTTCCAGCACATTGTTGACATCTCTACTATTAAAACTAGAAAACTAGATATTCTTTATTCCTCTATTACATTGAAGGCTGCTTAGTGAGAAATACTAAATGCGTTTTTTGCTTTCTTTGTTTTTATTTTGACGAGTTTTGTTGTCTGTGTTTTTTAGCAGTATCCTTAAAGTCAGACACACATATTCTACCATATCATAAATATAACACATTTCTACACCAAGTAAGTTTGGTTGGCATGATACTTTTCCACAAACCAGCTGAAATAACAAGATCATTTAAGTTTTTTAAAGACTGTCTTAGGGTGTATGAAAAAGCATTTGAAGGGCAATTATATAGAAAATTTTCCAATTGTCTGTTTGATATTACTTATGAATTAGTAATTTATTTCCTTTTATGGTTTGACTGAAATCTGTCACTTACATTTTAAATTTCTTTTGGCATCCCTCAGAAAATTACGGGCTTACCCCACAGGAAGGGACAGCTAGTGAACTGGGCTCTAAATGTGGCTTTAGACACTTTTGTCCCTAACTTACATTGTCTTTACTTTACCTCAGCAATCACCTTACCATGAAAAGAATGGAGTTTTGTCCCAGCAAACTCCCAGAGATCCTAAGCAGAGACTCTTGTGCACCCATATACAGGAATAGACGGACACTAAGTTCCTTTCTTACACTCATAGGGATTAATTTCTTTAACTACATAATTTTCAAGGTGTTAATTTGAGAGGCTTCTGAAGAATATGCCTTCTAGATGAGTCATTATACAAAAGTGGAGGAGAGGGTAACCTCACCTTCTTCAGTTTTACCCACTAGCTCCAAGATGCTCCTGCATGAGAGAATTTGAGTCACGGTGTAAAAGAGAACAGTTTGGAAAGAAAGTTTGCAGAGCCCTTCTGTATGCCCTATAGCTGGCAAGTCAGAGAGTCTTCTCAGAGGACGATGGGAGAGAACGTGCCTTTACACAAGGGTTTGGGTATGGCTCTCCTGTGCACCACATACTCTGATCTTTAAGGAACAGATAGAGCTGATGTAGGGCAGAGTAGCCTTCCTATACTTTATGGGGAGGAGCTGTCTCCAGTGCTGAGATACAGATATGTAGATATGTAGTGTAATATCTACAAAATTTCAAGATCCTCCATGCCAGGACCCTACTGCTGGATGTGGCTTACCTGCATTGATCAATATTTCCACCCCTCTCTACTTGGGGGGACAAATCCTTGTATGTGATCCTTGGAATTACTTTTAACTCACTATTTCATTCCTACCTGCTTGCCATCGCTTTAACACCCATTCAGTTTTGCCCATACAGCTGTTTTCAGGTTGCAGTGTAGTGTTAAACCCCAGTCACACTACTAGCAAGTTTACACCTTTACACCTTTGCATGGTTTCACTGGCATCCTAGACAGACCCCTGAGTTGTGGTCATGTGCAAGCAAGTTTGATGCTCACTGAAGTAGCTGTTTGCCCACACCAGAAACTTTTTACATAGCAAAGTCATGCTCCCTGAATGGGTGCTCTTAAAAAGTGGCTTGCTGTGTGGTGAGTATTTTTGTGGTAGTGGTTGTTAAGAAAGTTATATGTCTAAACTGCTAAGAAATTTCAAAGGTGAATGGTTTTTTCTTGCTTTCTATTTCTTTCTTGCTTACTACTATGGTAGTACTGTGAACTTTACTGATGCAATTTAATGAAAAATCTGAAACATGCTTGTTTCAACAGCTGAATAGATTTTTGAGCAGTTTCAATAGCTAGCTATCTCTAATGTTACTGCCAATAGCAAGGACAATTGTAGTTCCATTTCTATTAAAGAAAAATTAAGATCTATCCTTGGTTTATGCTTTAAGTTAATTTTGAGAATGAGGCCTGAAAAATTCATAGGGAAGCTACTACATGATGTCTTTGCATAAAATTCAGCAGAAAATACAAGGGTCCAGTTAACGTATCCAGCAAAGCAGGCACAGCAATGGTGGTTTCCATGAAAGGACTTCTTCTTAATGCTTGTTGTTCCATCATGTATCTTTCTCTAGTGCTTCAAAAAATGTGTGAAAATGTATTCAGTATTGCAAAAAAACATTACTGCAACATTAACTCTGATATTCATAAGCTCTTATAGAAATCTCTCTTGCTTTTTGTGTATTGATTTAGTCTTTTATTAGAGGAGACCTTGTTCTGTTGAACAAAGGTGCTTTGCTGTGTGAAATGAAGTGATTAAGGAACATTCTTTAATCAACTGAGATGCACAAAAAAGATCATCATTATCAATAAGGAGGATGTTACCTTACAACATTTATGACACGTTTTCTGATGTCCGGTAGGAAACATACCTTAGACCTGAGCTGCTGTTATAGTGGTATTTGGTGGATTATGCTTTTTTGTAAAGTAAGCAAGTTTTTAGTTCACTGCATATGTCATTTAAGGATACATTTCCTACAAGCAATAAAATGCTTAAAATGATACAAATTGGTAGAATCTGCTTAGGTTCAGCAACATTTTTCGGTGAATAAATAAGTGAAATCAGTTATAGAGAGATAAAACAAGCAAACGACTTTTTTTTCTAAACTATTCAAATCACACAGCAAGATGGGAGTAACACAAATTATTCATGTGCAATTTCTATTTACCTACATAGCTACCTTGTAGTAGCAATTCTCTTTGACTTTAGAAGCTTTCAAAGATTATATGCTAAAAAAGACTCTATATGTGGAGCTTAGGGAATGCCCAATGAACAAATGCCTGGTAAGCATATGTATCTCTTCCAAATGGTGTATAGAGCTGCTAGAAAAAGATGAGGAGCATTCTTGTATGCCAAAATAAAATGGGTCCGGATATGCAGCCAAATTCCATTGCAATCCTATTATCTGCAATGTGCATGGTACTTGACTTTTCATGAATTGTTTACAAAGATAGACTAGGTAACTGCACACACAGACTTGAAGTTACTTGTACAGTTGCTTTTAATACTTATATGCTGCTGTTTTTTTGGTATTACATGCGCATATGTGCTCTTTATATTTGCTACCTAAGGGGCCAGACTCTGACACCTTGTGCAAGTTGAAAGACGAGAACTATTTGCAGTGTGAGGTGCTAATTTCTTATTTTGTTAGCTTTGCTGGAGATATGAGTGACAGAATCTGAAAGAAGGTTCTGATTCAGGAAAAAATTTGCATATATTTCATTTTAAACATGTGTTAAATCCTATTCGCTTTAATTAGAATATCTACATACTAAAAATAAAGCGTATGTTTAAGTTGCTTGTTAAATTTGCTCTTAAGTAACTGTTTCTCCATTTATTTTGCAAGTCACATCAGTTCTTATTGTTCAGTTCCATTCCTTTGATACTTTATTAGCTATGTTATAATTCAAAAACTTATCTTGTTTGGAATATAATGTAAGATATTTTTGAGATTATTTTGTTTATAAAGCTACTGTACACTAATTTAAAAAGTAGATATACTAAATTTCTCTTATCCCACAGTCTACTGGAGGAATCTCTAGGTGATGGCAATACAGCAATAGCTGCATTTTAAAAAACAACAATATCTGCATTATAAAAATTACTTCCTTTTTTTTTTCAAAGGAATTTTATTGAAAAGAGTATGTTTGCTATTGTGCTTAGGGGTGTGGCTTATTTTTTTTGGCACTGCTTCTTGTAAGCTGCTCTGCCCATAACAAACAGTCTAGTGAGAGCAATGGCACAACATCATCTGCATTTTCCATGCACTTGGCAGAGGTTTTTTCATTTTGTACGTTATTGGCTGTGCTGTGAGATAGCACAACAGAGCCCTTTGTCAGGCTCTCAGCTGAGCTGTTTATACGTAGTCACTCTGCTAAGTACTGCTTCCTCTGCTGGTGTTACTCCACAAAGTAGTCTGCCCCCAAAATGTGGGAAATATTGATGCTATTCAGCCCTGGGTGTGTTGTAACTGAAGGTGTAACAAAGCTCATATTACATGCTATTTTCAGTCAAAATAAAAGATGCAGCCCACAATTTTCTAAATAATGGAGAAATAATTTTATTTTCCTATCAGTATAAAGTAGTACTTCCCAGGGAATTCCTGAGGAAGCTTGACGGCTTTGCAGTTGCTGCTGAAAGAAAAAGGATGAAGTGTGTGTTTGAATCATGGGTTTCGAAAGTTCATTGTTAAACCTGTCCAACACTGGCCAACCAGGACTTTCTCGAATCGTCCGTATTTTCTATGCTGCTAAGCAGCGTGTGGAGTTCATGTGCCACTCTTCATTTGTGCTGTGTAAATCTCTGCTCCAACTCATGCTGCTGCAGCATGAGGGATCCTCTTCTGCCTTCAGATGTTTCCATATGCTTTATGATACTGCTGTATTTTAGCAGCTTACCAAGAACTATGCTTGAGAATCAATACCAAAAAAAAAAAAAAGAAAAAGAAAAAAGAAAAAAAAAAGAAGCTGAAATGAGAAAGTTACAATTGCAGCCAATTCTTCTACTTCTACTCATTTAAGGACACATGTTGACTACAATTTTATTTTGCATTGTTGCTAATTACAGCATTGATATTCTACATCCAACACAAATCTTTCAATGAAACATTGTGTAGCTATGCTGCCGGGGACAGGTCTTATTTTCTTTAATAGTTTTAGATATCCACAATATCCTGGTTTCTTCAGGCTGTTTCACAATGAAGGAAATAAACATCTGTTTGGCAATGAGGCTGAATTCAGCTACTTCCTATATTACCATCTCATACTTTCTGCACAACTTTATTAGAAATATACTTTAAGTGACGAAACTTGTGAAAGTAGCGTATCAAATGTCTGGCGGATCTCCCTTTTCCTCAAACTGCTCCTTACAATGAGCATTGCTACTTCAGGAGGTCTAAAGCATGTCCCAAAGTCAGGCACCGGGACTGAGAGTTGGGAGTTTGAATGCAGTTTTCAGAAAAGCCCAGGACAGAATTAGGATAATTTGGACCCATGCAAATGTGATGCATGTGACATGCTGGTATTTAAGAGAGTCAGTCGTGTGAATTGCTTTAGATAGAACTGTCTGAAGATCCTATCTCTGTCAGTACACGGGACACTTCCTAGGTGATTGGGGAAGTTATTTTTGAACAAAGTCAGAATATTCTATGCTGAATAGACCCAGGGCTGAATAGCATCAATATTTCCCACATTTTGGGGGCAGACTACTTTGTGGGGTAACTCCAGCAGAGGAAGGAGTACTTAGCAGAGTGACTACTTATGAACAGAAGGGCATTTGAGGCAATTGTTGAAAAAAAAGAGAGATAAAAAAGTTTCTTGACAAACTGAAAGTACATTTAACTTTATATTCAACAACATGTGTTTTACTAGTACATTCCCCTTTTAGACTGACCTTTTCCCTTCTGTTAATTTCTTGCTGCCAGGCGTATACATTTTAATAACGTATTTCCATTCCTTGACTATAAGGCACTAAATAAGTACAAAAGAGTTAATATATTTGTAGACTAATTAAGCTTTTCCTAGCTCTGCATGCTTAGATGATAATTTTCTTAAAATAAGCTTGCTTGCTGTTTAAGTTTATTCAAAGTCCCTGTCTTTGGCATTTAGAAATGAATCTTACACTGTCATAAAACTAGGATAAAAATCTATTGCTGCAGCTGAAGAGGCAATAACTGTGCATGTCCTAAGTAGCAGAAAAGATGACGGTAGATATTTTATGTAGTGAGGCAGTGTGCAACAGGTGATCATATTCATTCATCAAAAGTTTACTGTAAGCATTAACCGGTGGAACACAAGAACCTGTGGAGCGGACAAAGATTAATTATACCTGTGCTCATACAGTAATGTTTGTGTTCCAAACAAATTATATTTGCTTCTGTTTAAACGATGCATAAATCTGATACATGCAGATGAACGTGTGTTCAGGATGAGTGAGCACACTTGTTTGAATGTCATATTTATCCCTGTATTTTGTCAGAAAATTAACTTCTTTGGAGTTTGCGCTTGAGCTGAGCATATGGTTGTTGATCTCTGGAGATGACAGCCTATCTGAGCAATAGCTCCTTATGGCTCGAGCTCTCCTCTGCTGGCAGATGCTTTGGGCTTTTCTACAATTAAGTGGAGATCATCACTGTTTTCTTTGAGCACTGCTGTGCCTTGTACTCTGAAGTGTTTTGTTAATCACTGTCTGCCTTCGACAGAAGCTGCCAAAGCTCTCATTAAGTTTGAATTTTGAGATGTCATGCTCGAATGATGGAATTTCATCCCTTTTCTGCATGAATGGAATTGGCTATGGAAAGATGCCAACAAAAAATCATGACACTGAAGTATATTTGCTTTGCATTTCACTGTTGAAACAAAAGAGAGGGAGGAGGGAAAAAGAAAACTTTCTTGCTGTTTGCCTCAGATCCAGAGCAAAGACTGGCTTGTGTGGTTTCCTGGAAGATAATAATCGTAAGGTCTTCACCTTATCATCTGTAGGGCTTATGTTTTACTTTCTATGAACAATCTGTCACTGTCTTGTTTGCACTGTGAACTTTAAACCACCTTCCCAAAAATCTTTTGATGAATGCCACTTACCATGGTGCTGGCAAGTGTAAAGATGCTCAGTGAGAATAAAAAAATAAATGAATTAAATTTAAAAATCAACATTTAGTTTAAGGCAGGAGTTCCAGTGATGACATTATGATGAACTATAATAGGAGCACAAACTAATGTTGCTTTTGCCCTTCAAGAAGAATTGCTTGCACACATGCAAGCAAAATATAAAATGCATCTGTTGGCTGTTTAATGATTTGCAGCGGGAAACTAAGCGTTGTGGGAAATATGGTATGAAGAGACATTGCCCATTTCTCTTGGTGGATTTAAATGTTTCAGCTGTATTAGTAAAAGAGTAAGCTTGGAAGAAAATGTTGGACTAATTAGCTACAGTGCCTAATAGTTTCTGTCATATTCTGTATAGCAGCTTATGAAGGTAAAATGCATAGGCTCCATGCAAAGAAAAATGCTCTTCACTGTTGAACTGATGTTTTCTGTCCTGTTGACAATAAAATTTATAAATATGTTGCTCAGCCCATGAATGTAATGTCACTTGTATGGACTTGCTTTGTTCCTGTTGTTGTTTTCTTTGAAATTCTGAAGGTATGAATATCTGCCAGTTGTGGAGAATGAAAGGATTCCCGGAGGGTAATGTGTTTCAAAAACCTGAACCCAGACCAAGTAGGAACAAAAACCAAGGTTAACCATGCTCTTCTGGAGAGTCAGATCTTAACAGAGTGTGGTGTCTATTTCTGCTTCTATAAAACACAAAGGTCCAATCATAGATTCCTATGTGATGGTAGTTACTTTTAAAAAAAAAAATAAACAAAACCAAAACCAAAACCAACAAAAAAACCCCAAAAATTGTACAACATAATTGATCCTGTACAAAAAAGCCTAATCCACCTGTGTACATAACTTGGACAGGCAACAGCATATTTTGTATTTCATGTCAGACTTTGAGTACAAAAGGCAACATCTTCCCACTTAAACTTGACTTTTTTGAAGTTTTCATGCTTTTGTAGGACATGCTCAAAAAGCAAATTTACTGATATATGATTTCTATTCTGTAATGTTTTGCCTGGGTACATAGCTTCATCTTATTTCTTGATTCTTCTCACACATCTACTAATTTAGCAAAAGTACCTGGTACCTAACAGACATAAATCGCAGAATGGTTGAGGCTGGCAGGGACCCCTGGAGTCCAACCCTCTTGCTCAAAGTAGGGTCAACTACAGCAGGTTGCCCAGGACCATGTCCAGTTAGGTTTTTATTACCTTCAAGGCTGGAGATTCCACAACCCCTCTGGGCAACTTGGCCCTATGTTTGATAACCCTTACAGTAGCAAAAGATTTTTCTTATGTTCAGATAGAATTTACTGTATTTCAGCTTATGCCGGTTGCCTCTTGTCTGGTCTCTGGGCATCAGTGAGGAGACTCTGGTTCCGTCTTCTCTACTCCACTAGATACTTGTGAACACCAGTAAGATCCTCCTGAGCCTTCTCCTCCCTACGCTGAACAGTTCCAGCTTTCTCAGTTTCTACTTGTATGAAAGATGCTTCAGTGCCTTTATCATCTTTGTGGCCCTTTACTGGATTTTCTCCAGTATGCCCATGTTTTTCTTGTACTGGAAAGCCCAGAACTGGACAGAACACTCCAGGTGTGTCTCTCCAGTGCTGAGCCAAGGGGAAGGATCACTTCCCTCAGCCTGTTGGTAACTCTTTGCCTAACACAACACTATGAGGGCTTATTGCTGGCCCATGGTCAATTTGTTGTCCATACCAACCCTCATATGCTTCTCTGCCAAGCTGCTTTCCAGCCTGTATCAGTGCATCATGTTATTCCTCTCCACATGCAGGACTTTTTACACTTCCCTTTGTTAAAAATCACAAGCTGTACTTTGTGCTGCTGATCACAAAACTTTTAACTCATCAGTTCAACCACCTTTCAGTCCACCTCACTGTCTATTTTTCTAGTCTATACTTAACTCCATCATTTTGTCTATGAAGATGTTACAACAGACAAATAGAGCCTTGCTGAAATTAAGATAGGCAATATCCTCTACTCTACACACATCCACCAAGCCAGTCATTTCCTTGTAGAAGTCTGTCAGGTAAGTCAAGCATGATTTCCCCTTTATAAATCCATGTCAACTACTTCTAATCAGCTTCACATCCTTAATAAGTTGGAAATTACTTACAAGAGGGTTTGGTCCCCTACCTTCCCAGGAATCAAGATGAGGCTGACCAGCTTTTAATTCTCTTGATCCTCTTTCTTACCCTATTTGAAGGTAGGATTAACTTTTACTTCCTTTCTTAGGAAGGAAGAAACCTTCCCCAATTGCCTTGACCCTTCAGAGGTGATTAAGAGTGGCCTGACAATGACATCGTCCATCTTCCTCAGTGCTTGTGGGGGCAACAAATGAAAGTATCAGCTCTCTGGAATATACAAGGAAAATAGAGAAAAATTTCAATACATTTAAGACTTCACATGGCTGCCCATATTGAGTTACAAATATAATTAAGAAGCTAGTTATGAGTGCATTGCTTTTGGAGAAAACAGGCTTTCTAAAACTGCAATGTTTTTAATGAAGATTGTCTTTTCATTAAATTAATGAGCTTAAGATTCTGACCCTAAGCACTTGGTGCTGCAGAACTCTTGAAAAAGTAGCCTTGTTGATATGAAATTAGTTGTAGTGCATTGAGGTACATAAAGGTCATCTCTGACATTCTCTTCAGATAAATTCTGTGGTTATGAAGAAAAGACACTTACACAAGCAAACGCTGTTCATTTGAAATGGTCATGTTTAATTGTGTAAGCTTATTAATGCATCCTTGCCATCACAAAAACACCTTGGCTTAGTAAATCCACAATTATTCTCTGTAGCATCTTTAAAAATAAAGAATATTCATTTTATTTCTAAATGTTTGGCAGATAGATACAGAATTTGAGATTTTCAGCCTTTTTTATGGAAATCTAAAAGGTAACTATAATTCAGAGAATCACCACAATTAGTTTGAGGTGTGGGAAGATCAGACTTTTCGTTGTTGGTGTTTCTTGTTTGTACCCCAGAAGGTCTTGGGAGAAAATATGTGAGGTTGTGGGGAGCTTCCCCAACATTTTCTTTCTTCCTGGAGAACATTGGTCAGATTTTTGTGTCACAGGAATGGTAAGTTGATTGCAGCTAACAATAGGTCTCTAGGAAAAATTTTATATAAATGACTCATGTCTGATTCCATGCCTACTTCTTAGTCTTTCTATGAATGGTGGCAGGATGAGATTATGTTCGGATTCTCTATGCTTGTATTTCCCTAACTTTGTGCTTTCTTGCTCTCTGGTGAGTTGCTGGCTTGCTCACTTGCCTTTATGTCACTCTGTTTGCATAAATAACTTCTACATCAATATATTCTATAAGTATGTGGTAACAACTCTTCAATCCAGTTTGCCAGTCGTTTTGACATGTATGTTATATGCATTAGTGAAAAAAGGATGTTGACCAACTTTTGGTCTTCTCAATTTTAAACTGTTTTAGAATTAGTGTGTCTTAAATGTGCACATTTTGAAAAATTGAGCCATTTTCACTCTTACAATAATGGTATTAAACTTGATGTAATACTGTTGCTGAGAGAATATTTTTCTTGTGTAAGACTAGAACTAAAAATTTAGGATTAAGAATTCTTTTTATTTTTTGAGGGCCAAAGGATATCATGTTAGATACGGGGCTGCGTGTTCCATTGCAAGAGAGTTCAGCTCAGTTTTAATTGAAAACAGCAGAGAAACAAGTCTTTTAAAGAAAGAGTGTTGTTAGACAAAAAGAAATGGACAAACTATTGTGAAGGCAACAACAAAAATTTCAGGTATTGCAGGAATCTTGTAAGAGCTATTGCTGAATTAGGGATAGTAGAAGGAATATGACTTAATGAGAGGTCTGGAGAAATAAGAATGCAGTTGCTCAGTTAATTGATGTTATCAAAGCCATATATGTAAAAATAACTAGCCTAAAGCCATTGAAATTTCCCAGCTTGTACAAACTGAATTCCATAAATATCAACAGCATAATGAATCTTGTTGAGTTCAGTGAGAGTCTCTGCTTATTGATGTCTCTGAAAGTTGGATTTGGCCCATGCAAAATAAAACAAATCCTTGAAAGATCTAGTTAGCTGCCGCTCCCAGGATGTTTAAGCTGTGTTTCTGTTTTCTCTATTAAAAATAAATACGGAAATCTAAATTTACGGTTCTCTGTTGTATAAGAAAGGTATGTAATGGCACATACAGGCAGAAATTATATTACCCATAATTTTGAAATGTTCTGGGTTTCTGGTTGATTGGTATCCTCTGCATAAGAAATCAAGAATTTAGTTCATGGTAAATGGATAAATTAGTACAACCCTTATCTGAGTATCGACTAGATCTCTTCACCCTTGGCAGAGTTTTTACTTGGGTGAGAGAATGGTACTAATACCATGTAGAAGTGGAGTTGCTCAATTCTTTCACTCTTCGACAAGGACTCGTGTATGACATAAGTTATGTTGCAAGTACTGCCCAACTAACATGGCATAGAAAAAAAATCACTGTGGAAAACTACCTTTTGAAATAAAACACATTGTTAGAAATGTTTAGAAATGCTATTAAAAAAATTGTTAAATTAAAGAAAATCATAAAGGAAAAAGACCAAATGGAATTAATTTCAGAAGCTGTCTCATAAAGGTAATATAACTTAGGAATACTAAGAAGTGTGTAAGAATATGGAACAGTGTAGTACTGTAGTGCACCAGCTGAACCACAATACCTGCTCGTAAACCTTCATGGTAAGAGAAATGGTATTTATGATGTGTACAGGCAGTTATCTTGGTATGACTCCAGCCTGAAGTCACCCCACAGGAACTTGTTTTTCTGGCTGTCTACATCATCTGTGTTCTCTGCGTAGCCCTGCCTCTTTTTTTCAAGGAAATATATTTTTGAAACCTGCAACACTTTGTTTCCCAGGAAGTCCTCCTTGTGAAAGCCATCCCATGAACTACACATTGTCCAGGAAATTTTTCAAAGCCACCATTTGAAGTGCTGTGTGACTGTCTTTCTTTATGCAGTGGATAGAAGGTGTCTCAGAAGAGCATCCTGTTGGGAAATATAAAATTTCTCAGATTCAAACAGAATTCCAGTGTTGATGGTAAGCTAAGGTGTTCTTAGACATTATTCAACGGTTCAGAAATTTGACTGATAAAAGCAATAAGAAGAAATATTAACATTTACAAATGTATACAATGTCCTTTAGAATATGGTCCCATTTTCTAGTTAATTTGTGTGGATCTCAGACAAGTGGCACTTCAGATGTTTCCTAAAATATTAACTTGAATATCTACCATGATTAAAATATTGTCCAAATGGAGACCTTATATTTTCATATCAGGTGCAAAAATATCTATGAGGTTTTTCTTTTGGAAATAAGATACTTTAGACATGAAAGTCCACACTATCCTCTAAATGCAGATTGATCAGAGGTTTGCAGTAAATGCATTATGCAAAGGAACGTGTGAGAAACTCAACTGATATAAATCAATTTTGCTTTATTACCTTTAGTGCAGTGTCACTAATTTTACTGGCAAGAGGCTTGATCCATTGCCTTGCAGATTTTGGATAGGCCCCACAATGTATTTCCACAAAATAAAAATCTGTATATCAGCCCATGAAGCACAATCCTGCATGCGTATGTTCGATAGTACTTAAAGAAAGTGTGTTCTCAAAAGTGCCAGCTCAGCACTATGAAATGAAAAGCCAGGCTCAGTGTGAATAGTCAAAAAAGCAAATACATGCAAGGTGACAGGTCTGACACTATCTTTTGAAATCTGATGCTTTCAGGTTGTGTAAAATGGAAACGATTTTCCTCCATTTATTAGCACCATGTGGGAGAAGGAATAAAAACCCCAAATATAAAATGCTGATCCAAAACATGAGAAGGGGCTTGCAGCAGTTTTTGCCACGCAGCATATGTGTCTTTGAAGTGACAGGCAGGCATGTCACACACCTTTCTTTGAACTGGGGTGTTGCAGAAGGTAGCGGTGACATGGCACAGCTTGGTGGCTTTCCACAGCTGAAGCTGTAGGTATGTGACATGCCTGTTCCTCCACTGAGGTGCCGCACAGTTCTGCATATTCCCACTGTCTTTGTTTCTGGAGCACAGCCTCTGACAACAAACACAATTGATGAGCAGAGCCAGCACAGAGATAATATATGTAATATGTGACATCAGGGTGTCCAAATTCATGTTGCAGGCTTTCATATTATGAGATGGGATGCTTTACCTCGAGCAGAGGAATACATTTTATTTATTTGTTCCAGGTGTTTCTGTGCCATCTGTCGTTATCGTACATGTCCTTTGCAAAATATGGTTCCTGCTTGAGGGAAGGGACATAACTTCAGGTAACAAAATAACCAGGAAGCTTATTTTTGTAAATTGCATTAATCAAACATTTTCCAGTTGAATACATATTCATATATAGGTACCAATATACTCAGTCTTAATTGTTACTATTTATTAAAGCCTTATTGCATGTGTTTGCTACCTCTTTCCATAGATTTCCGTTAGTTGCATCCACTTAATTGTAGAAGACAGAAATTATAAAGGTGGTTTGATCCTCAACAAAGGGAGTAGAATCCTTTTCCTTTGGAAGTGATAAAGGATTTCTAAGGAGAAAAATACACTTTAAGTGAACAAAAGAGTCTTAAGAGTTTAATTATTTTTTTAGTACTTATTTGGGTATTGTCTGAAACAGTTACCTTAGAGTAATTGCATTTTTCTGCTCTAATATACAGTGATTAATAAAGAGATAAGTATCAGCACGGTATAATGTATGGTTTACAGAAAAACATTGCATTAATAATGGTTAGAGACAGCTATTTCAATGTTTCACATATTGACCTCTGTAATTTTTTCCATTAAAATTTAGACCATAATAAATAATTGTATATGTCATTTAGCTCAAAATGAAGATGCAGTGTTCTTAAAAAAAAAAAAAATATATATATATATATATATATATATATAATCTTATCCTAAATAAACCATCCCTGCTGAGGTAAAAGTGTTACTTTCTTTTAAATTATTTATCTGTGAAGAATTTCTACCTTCTCTTGTGCTTAGTTTGTATTGCAAATCCTAAATACTGTCTTCTAATAATTTATCTGTCACCTTTCCAATTATTTCTGTTTCTTTTAACTGAAGTCACAAAGGATATTAATATGCTTTTGAAACTGGTAAAATATGCACATTGATGAAAAGCAGGTATGTTTTTTAAAGCACCTGTAAGTCTTTGAACTCTATTTGGGGTTGGGAAAGGTGGAAATAAAAGACGTGACGTTCTTTTGTTTCTAGACGGTGGAACAAAAACAAAGTGCATTGCTTGTTGTTTGCATTATGAAGTTTATATACTAATCATTTATGTGTGGCAGTGCAGAGTGGATCCTGTGTGCTGGTGGAGACCTTCATCCACCATTGGAAAGAGAAGTGCTTTGCCTGACTGAGAACTGAAGCCTTGCTTCTGCAACCAACAAGGCTCCAAGTCAAGGAGAAATACACTCTAAAGAAAATCTTGCAGCCTGCTGGCAGTATGCAGCAGCTGTGCTTTACCATGTGCTGATCAACATGACTTGCTGCAGGCGTGGGCTGTTGTTTAGAGGGTGTTCTGTCCCTTTCCCACCTAACCATGGGGTCTTTTTGCTGCATTTGTGTTGGTGCTGACATTTATCTGGTTGTGTGATCAGCTGGACCAGGAACCATGCATCTGCAAACTAATAATTCTCCATTTATAGTCACTCATTTCCTGGGTTCATTTCCATCTGTATCAGTTCCCTATTGGTAGGCTTAGAATTTATAAATCAGCCAAGGCTGGGCAGTACAGGGGATGGGCACCCACTGCAAACAGGTTTAAAGTGGAAAAGACATGGTCAAGGGATGACAGAACCATGAATTTCATGGCAAATAGGAACTTATTTGTCATATTTTGTAAAAGTATACAAGATAAGAGTGCGTGAATGAAATTAGCAGCTAACATTTAAAAAAAAACAAAATCAAAGACGGAATACATTTTCAGCACAGCATATAGTGAGACTTTTTTTTTTTTTTTCCAAAGTGCAATGTGGAAATGAAAATTTGTTAAAAAGCAATTACACAAATTCATGAAGGAATTTTTCATTGAGGGCTGTTAAGCACAATGACAATCCGGTCTTAGATATTCCCTACGCTGAAACTGTCATGAGAGTTTGCAGGAGGAAATACCATTGCATCCTTTCCCTCCTTCCTCAGGCACCTGCTTCTGGCCACTGTGAGAGGCTGGATACTGGTCTGAATGGACCTCTTCAGTCTGACCCATTCTTAGGTACTTAACAAACACAGAGTTTTTTCGCTCTGCTTTGCCAATATATTTCAACCTTTGAGCTAGAAAGGCCAGAAGGTCATTTTGTCCCACTGGCAGTTCAGTGCTTGCCTTCTGTGCTGGGAATTGCTGATACGGGCGTCAATTCAGGCCACTTGTGGCGGTAATTTTATACTGTGAACTTCTTCCTTTGGGAATTAAGTTGAGACTATAATCTCAGCATATTTTAAAGACTATGAGATAGGTAATCTTAGAAAAAAGAGTCAAATATAACATTTGTATTCAGAGTGGTAAAAACCGAAAATAATAAGGAAAGGGGGTAAAATGAGGAAAACGCTTTGATATACATGAGCATATCCCCTTTCTTTCAAAATGCTTCCAAATGTTCTGCTGGTATACATTGTCTTTTATAGCAGCATGCTCCATGGAATAATTATGCAAATGATCACTAAGGAAACAAGCATTAAGTATTTTAATATATAAAAAAAATAAGGCTAAGTTTGAATTTTGGGTGGAACATCTTGTTTTCAGCTATTTTTTTAGATCAATCTAAAATCAGCTAAAGTTTTGAGAACTACTTTTTCCTAAATTAACAGTAATTCCTCCACTTTCCCCCCCCTCCAGTTTTTGAGCCACGTGGTAAGCTGTTGTCTAAATTCATAGACTAAAAGTCTTATTCTTCATATTAAAACCTATGTAATTATTGCAGCATTCATTTGTTTTGACTGCTCAGGAGGAAACAGCTGAAGTAAAAACTTGACTCAAATACTTTCATCTTTTATCTCTGTGGAAGAAATGTTGTCTAGAAATTCCAAAATATAAAACTCTACTAGGCAGTTCCTTATTTCTTAGGTCTGAAATCAGGCTGCATACGCTTCTCCTGGCAACAAAGTGTTCTGTAATTTGAGCCAATTTTATAACCTGGAAGTGGTTTAATACTTGGTTCAAAACCTGAACTGAGTTCTTACAGAGTGTCATGTTTATCCTTGTGCCTAGTTTATAGTAGAGTACAGTATAGTGTATAAAGATTGTAGTAATCAAGTAGAAAAATAACATGTCTATAAGCTGTAGAAGGTTTATAAACAATTAGTACCACGTTACTTTGCCCTGAAGGGTGCATGCAAAGAATTTAAAATGGATCAGCTCAGGAGTCAATCATCTTAAAGGTCTTTTCCAACTTAAATTATTCTATGATTCTATGATTCTATGGCTCTATGTAGTTTATGTCACAATATTGCGGGAAGAATCGCTTTCATATGTGCAACTTTTCAGTGCCAGTGATGGCTTTGGAAGCCACATTAACTTAGTGAGTCTTCCTCTGTCTCCATATAGGTGGGTTCATATTCTCAAAGGAATAGTTCTCCAGTCTAGGGTCTTGAACAACATCCTCTGTTTACCAATTAGTTTATGTAACTATATATATTATTTATTTGCACAGGCTAGAAAAAGAAAAAAAAATGGATTTTTCCTTGGCACATGTAAGAATGAGTGGACTATGAATAATATTGCTTATGAAGGGCTGTTGTAAGTACAGTTAGTAAAGCTGGGAAGTATTACTCTGATACTCTATAGGCAGTTTGCTATACATGTGAGTTATCTGCTACATTAAGTGCCTGAAGATTGAATGGACATTTACTAAACTTAAGTAGAATGTTATGTACCATTTCATTTAGCTTGTTCGTAACTGGGTAAAATAAGTACTTACGATGTCTATGTACTCAGTGCATGTAAGTTCCCATAGTCTTTTACCTCCCTCTCCTCTGCCTCCACTTCTCTTTCCCTCCCCACCACTTCCCACCCCAGGCTTTCATCCAGAACAACATTTAAGCATATGCTTTGCTGGTGTTTTTTTTTTTTTTTTTTTAAATAAACACACGTGTTTCTGTGGGACTTTAGCAGGTTTTTGAAGCTGAGATTATGATAAAGGTCTTTCTTGAACTAAGATGCTTTTCTAGTTCATCATTCTTAGGGCCATTATATGTTCTGAGATTTAAGCATATGCTGCTATTTACTGTTGATAAATTGTTAAAATCGGGGTGTAAGTGCATGATCCTACTAAATACTGAGATTTTCTGAATTCCCCCTGACTTCCCAGGATAGAATTTATTCTGCATACTCTGGACAATTGCTTAAACTCCGACACAGATCAAAAGACTGACAATTTTAGGGTAACCTTCACTTAAAGGATATGTAATGGTATCATAAAATAGAGCCAAAAAGAAATCTATTACGGACAAACTAGAAATATGTGGTGCATACTGTATGCTTACCTAAAAGTTAATTTATATTTGAAGTAAAATGATTCCAATATGCAGGATTTATTTTCTCTGTAAGTTTCTACTGGAACTACTAATATTATTTTAAATGTTTTCTGCTCATACAAAAGGTAAATGATTTGGGTCAATGGTTAGTTATGTTTAATTTGCAATTTTCCCATTATGTGCAGGTTCAACACTTTCATCCTCTGTAGCTTCAATAGTGTGCATGCTTCTCATTGCACATATCAGCACAGCCTATTTTTAAAAGTTTTTTTGGCTCATGCAGATTTTTTTCAGGGAGATTATACATGTATACATGGGTAGTGTAGCATCAAGCGATGGAGGTCTGCAATAGAAGTCCATGCATACATTATTAGTCAGATTGCAGGAAGATTTGAAGCAGAAAAGATGTTAGCTCAGCATAATGAATGTCTGCCAGCCATTTTTTATAATGACTAGCTGCAGTTCTTATTGTATGTCAAACCTTATGCTGTGCAGTACTGTTAGCTTTCTTGTTTGGCACAATCAAATGATGTAATGTATCCCTAGAAGTCTAGCTGGATCAAAGACATGTACAACAGGGTGGGTTTTTTTCTGCCAGTAGTATTGTTGCATATTTTGCTAAAATTATAGTGCAGGTGATAACAAATACATGATCACTTATAATTTATAATGCATTGTTCCTGCTATGAAGTAAAGACATTACAAGAATGGACAGCTTTTCTTGCCACAAAAGGAATGTTTAGATATTAAGTAGACCAGAGGGTGTTCAAAAATCCCTTTATAATTGTAATATTGACCTATGCTCATTGATGCAAAGAATCGTAGTTAAAAAGAAAGTGCTTTCCTTTTTGTGTATTGATGAAATATGCCTCTTTTTTTCTTTTTTTTTTTTTTTTTTTTTTCCTGAACAGCTCATTAAAGAGCAAAGATTTCAAGGTAAGCCAGCAATCTAAAACAGTAGTTGAAATGCAGTACATTTAAATACAGTTTAAGAACTCACCAGTTTTGCCTATTTCAGGGACTATGTAAGGCATGGGAAACTCGCTTATGTTTACTCCCAATGTAAAAGCTACAGCAGTGTGGAAGGACAATAGAACTGTATGGTATGTGTATTCACTTTGGTGATAAATGCCTCATTCTTTCTTCAGAGGATTATTAAAAGAGTTCTCTGGAGGAATAAAACGGTGGAAGTCACACATTTAATAGCTCAGGTACAAAGAGTCAGATTGTGCCAGTTGGCAAAAGTTAGCAGGAAGCTGTCACAATAAATGGCAGCAGCTGCTCATAGTTCTAAAGAGTATCTCCCAGTCAGAACTGAAAACTGATGGCATCTACATTAATACTACCTTAATGGTCCATCTGCTGCTCCATAGGGTCCCTAGCTGCTGTATGGAGTCATAGGCATTTGACAGGCAGTCTCTGTATGCCAGACACACATTGTGCCAAATGTTTTAGGCTGCTTCGTATCGTTCTGATCTGTCAAACTTTCCCTATCATTTATCAGGCAAGGAGTTATGAGGGATTTTTTCCTTTTTTTTTTTTTTTTTTATTCCTACACATCATTGGCTTTTAGCATTTGGGGCAGCCAGGAATTTGGAATGAAAGTTATTTTGGTTACCTTTTTCTTTTTTTACTGAAAGAATGGAGAATAACCTCAGCTGTTTGATAAACTGTATGCTATGCTAACAAAGCAGTGTGATAAACCCTGCAGAGAAATCACTAGATTGCCATATCATTTAAATCTTTTTATTGTAGCAGGTAGAAAATTAAATACAAGCACCATAAAAGAACTAACAGTGTTTTGACAGTCTCACTAACACTCATTTGCTAAAAAGCAGTTCATTTCTAAATACACTGTTGCATAAATATTTTAAAAACAGCACCCATGCATGAATCCATAGGTCCTTAGAAATTTTAACATTAATGTTAGGGAAAGGTTTATTTAACTGATGATGAAGTTATTCTATAAAGACATAATGGCCATTGCTTATGTACTAAGATATAAGAGGACAGAATCTATCTCACCTCTGGAATGTTAAAACCATGTACTTTCTTAGCATCCTTTATGACAAAATGTAGGTATAATTTTAATTTATATAACATGCATGTTATAATGGTTAAAGTATCAATAGTGTTAAAACTGTGTAAAAACTCTGCCACAGTACGGTCTAGATGTGAAAACAAGCAGAGCTGTACAGTATCTGCTACATTAAGCTATCCACTGTTCTCAGTCATTCTATGCCTTGCAAAAAACCAAGTATCATTCTTTGACTGTATCTTGTTCCCAGAAGGCAGCCTATTTCCAGTAAAATTGGAAACTCTCACAATTTGCTTTTTGTGGTTGTGTATAGCTCCAGTGAAAATGCATTGTCTAATTAAATTTGCTATTTGTGTGAAAATGTTGAAGTTAGCACAGAAAATCATCCAGGCTATCAGTAATGATCAAGGTATAAATGCTTAGAGAGAGAGATCAGGATGTCAGCAAAAATGTCACCACTGCTTTTCGGAGTACATGTTTTGATTTTCCTAGCTGGATTCATTCAAATCAGCCAGGTACTTGAAATTGCATGATACTGCTTTTTTTTTTTTTTTCTTTTTTGGACTGACTGAGCCACAAACTATGGAAAATCAGTGAAAGACTCTGACTCAGTTTCTGAGGAAAACCTTGAGGTTTTTCTCGTTTTGCTTTCCTTTCAGTTAGTCATGGGAAAACTGGTCAACCACCAGAAGTACTGGACACACGTTATATTGTACGTCGTATCCATATATTGCATTGTTCCATACTTCTGAATATAATTGCCTAATGATACTTTTTAAATGGAAAGCTGGCTTGTGCTGCCTTGCCCTGCCACCACCAACCGTATTCTTTTCCTGTATCTTCACTTGAAAATGCTACCTTATTCCATTCCTTGTCTTTGCTGCCCTGATATAAATCATAGGTTAAGTAACTTACACAGTGGTTGTAAAAGTGTTTAATTGCTGGTAAGCCATTCTGCAAAAGAAAGTGTGTGCTCGGGCATTCAAAGTTGCATTCTAGCTCTTCAGAAAGTGAAAAAGGGCAGATGCAGGTGGAAATGCGTAGGTTGCAAACCAAAGGAAATTCTGTAAATAACCCACAGCTTTATTACAACTCATTTACATCCCTAGAAAACTGCCATCAAAATACATCACCTCTAACTTCCAAAAATTTACAAAGCTATCTTGATTCAGTGGCAGGTGACTTAGATATGGGTAATGGATTTTAAGTGTAGGATTCCTTAGCTGCTTTTAATTCAACAAAATGAGTATTTTTGCGGGTGAATAGAGAAGCAGGGTATGGCTGAGGATCTTTGTACCTCTTTGGCTGCCAACTGGCAGTGCTTGGCTGGAACCAGAGAGCCAACAGGAGGTCAATGGAGTCGCATCCCCAGCACCTTGGACATCAAGTGTGCACAGCCTTGTACCTGTGCTGTCTGGTACTCCTGCACAGGATCTCTTGGGCAGAAATGCAGGACCCTGACAAATTAGGGAAAATCAATGTAATTGTCAACAGCAGCATAGTGTGGCCTCAAGGAAGAAGCTCTTCTGTGCCCCCATTGAACAAAGCATTAGAAATACCCATGATTTTGAGCACAGCTGGGAATATAAGTGGCCATTCAATAGGTTATGGCAGGCCCTCTCTAGAAAGCTCTGGTCTGCACCTGCTTTGTAGGGTGCGTAAGGAAGGAAGGGTATTCCCTGCCTTATGAGCGCCTTCATCTGATGAATGTGAATTTATCTGCTATTAGATCAGAATTTCATAAAATGTCAGACTCAATGTCTTTTTAATCTTCTACATGTGAAAAAAACACTACAAGATGCATCAGGGAGGCTGTTTGTGCTTATATTTACACATATATTTAAGCACATTTATGGAATGAAATCCCTGATTTCCTATCACTGACCCCATTTTTGAGATGGGTTTTTTGTTCTTGTGTGGGTACCCTGCACACCAGTGGACATAAGAGGGTTTAGGAGGAGCCTCTGTTACTTCTGGCAGTTGTAGCCCAACAAATTGTTTTAGCAACAGCTGCTATAAAAAAACCTGCAGCCCTGGCAAAAGGGTTTAGCAGAGAAGAATGGTGAAGGCTGTCTTGGAGAAGGTCCAGGGAGATGAAATAAGGAACAAACCAAGGAAAGGTACTGGAGTAAGAAAAGGAAACCAACAAGGTAGAAAGGGGTTACAAAGACGGAAAGCATTAGTGATGGCCACTAAAAGAGGAGTCTGGATTTACAGTCCTTTGTCTTTGGGATGTACATTCAAGCCTTGCTATCTAAGAAGAAATTTCTCCCCATGCCAACCCAGGAGAACCAAACCCAAACCTGCCTAGTTTTGTCACCCATGGCATAAGGATTTCTGTAAATGTCCTCTGAGCGCATGTTGCAAGGCATATCTAGGATACCGTCATAGGACGGTAAATTCTGGGCAGTGTGTGAGGTGGCCGTTGGGTAACAGGGCTCATTCACACACAGAGAAGCAGAAAGCCCTGGGAAGTTGTATGTATTTGCTATGACAGGTGTCATACATGCTAAACAGCTGTCCCATGTCAGATGTCTGAGCACACACCTTCAAAGATACCCTGTGTGCTACAAGGGATTTAGCATTGTGATGTTAGGCTTTCCTGTTAAAAAAAAAACAAAATCCTGCTATTGACCTGAGTATGTTATTCATTGTAAGGGAAGGGCTATTTGCCTTCACAGTTGTAGATTTTAACCTAATTTTCTACTGTTGTCTTGTTCCACTGATAGGTGTCTGCTTATTGCCTTGTTTTGTTTCTTTTTTTCCCCCCATTGTGCCAAACTTAGGGCTGTTTTCCTAAATGTGCAGCTATCCAAAAAGTGTGCAAAGACTTGCTTGTGCGTGTAGCACAGTTCACAACAGATGGATGCTCTACACTTGACATGAGCAAGTCCACGCACTGGGGCAGCTTCTGTTATGAAATAAAGAAACAATGAAATCTTTATACAATCAGCTGTGCTTTACACTTTTTTTATTATTTTTCTGAACTCAGCCTGCATTTAATGCAATCAGTTGAGGAAGGCTGGAAAGCATTTTTCCTCATTTGTCTGGACTAAAACTTAGATGATGGGATCAGATGTTCTGCATACTGATAGGACAGGTAAGGTCCCCCCTTAAAACTGTACATAACAGTGTTCTTTCCAGGATCTTAAGCAGCAGAGCTGCTATGGACAGGAATTGTATATTCAAGATGCGTACAGAAACTTGCTTTATGTTTTGATATTGAGGGGACAGAATATGCTTTGTTTCAAAAAATAAAACTTTGTCAGCATTTTCTCCTGTCTCTAGCTGTTGCTCTACTGAAATAACCTTTCTACTTCAAAAAAAACCCAAAAGTCCTCACATTTCTATATGTTTTATTATAGTGATT
Source organism: Morus bassanus (assembly GCA_031468815.1). Classification (NCBI taxonomy): domain Eukaryota; kingdom Metazoa; phylum Chordata; class Aves; order Suliformes; family Sulidae; genus Morus; species Morus bassanus. The sequence goes on along the minus strand of CM062600.1, from coordinate 3,045,292 downwards.
TGAAGAATGAGACATTTAACCTGTAAGCTCATTGATAATGACACTTGTAACCTAAACATCATGTTAAGTGCAATCAATTTTAAGGGACTGTGTCCAAGTGAAGGCCTTAAACAGGCTTTGATTTATGAACATATAACTCCTATTGACATTGGTGGGTGTGACATTCACAGCAAAGATTTTGTGCAAGGTATCCTACTATTGAACTATCACATCAGTATTGGCTTTACAGTCAGAGAGGAAAAACCTCAGTAAGTGAGGATTTAGTGGGTTTTTTGGTATGAGTTATTGAACTAGACAGTAAAAAGTTCTGAAAAGAGATGCTAAAAGAACAAAATCAGAAGATTGTAAGTATCCAAGACATCAAATCTTTAGAGGTAGATCAATAAAAGGAATAAGAACATGTACACTAGAAAAAAGCTATTAGAAGGCACATGGGGAAAAAATCTTTAATAGTGAAATTTTGACTTAGACTGATATGTCTTTAATTTGCATAATTCTGCATGCATAGTGTGCAAGATAGTGTGTGAGATCTTATGTCTTCATTATATCTGAACTACAACAGCTAACAAATTGTCAAAATGAATTTCAAATTACTCCACACTTTCAGAGATGATCACAAAGTAATATCTTTACAATTTTTCTGTTAGCTGAAGACTTGGAAAAAAACAAAACAAAACACCAGTTTGCAAGGAAAAAACAAGCCAATCTTAGTGCAAGAATTTATATACGTGTTCTCTCTCCCTATGTGCTAAGCCCTTTTTTTCCTGGTTGCTTAACTGATATTAACTGCATAAGGACTGATGGCAGAGCAATTTGAGAAGTAGCTTGGTTTACCAACTCAGGTCCTATGATTGCTTTTTCTCCTGAATTTCAACTGTTCAGGCAAAACAAACAAACAAAGAAACAGATATTATTTTGGGTGTTTTCCTTCAATAAATCAGTACTAGAGTTTGGAGTTGTTTTCTTTTGCTACTGTAGCTATATTCAGAGTCTAAAAATAGCATTTCTCTTCACTTGCATATATTCATCTTTCTTATTTGTACACAACATGCAAAATCTGATAGGACACTTTTGATTCATATTTGGGACCTGACAGCTAATGATCCCGGCTGTTAAAATGATAACTTTAAGCATGACATCCAAGTGATAAACATGAATAAGAATGGACCTTTCTGTGTATCTTCAGGTCTGGTCATGTCCTTCATCAGGGACTGGTTAAATGTATGCATAAATTGGCTGATGAAGCCAGGTCTTTGAAATAGCTTTTTCATCAAGTTTATCTGAAGGTTTATATTCTTGCTTTTGTAATCTGAAGGTTGTTCCTAAACATGCTGCTGTGGTGGCTGGGAAGCTTGCTTTCAGCCTGAATTTATTTGTGGCCAATTAATCCCATTTGTTCTTCTTCATGTGTTCTTATGCAGGATAAATAATTTTTCCTTATGTTTTCTCTCCCTCTACTCTTCTCTTCTGATATATGTACAAACCTTTTCCCACTTTCTCCCCTCACTCAACAGTTTTTGTTTGTTTTTAATTAAGCGTAACAAACCACATAATTGCAGCCTCTTGTAAAGTAAGTTCCCTCTTTTTCTGATCATCCTGGTAGTTGTTCTCTGCATATGTTCCACTTTGGATTAATCTCTCTTGAAATGCATGACCAGAATTGCATACAATACTCCAGATGAAAGCTACCAGTATTTGGAGCAGTGATATTAATATTCCCTACGGTCTAACAGGAATACATTTTAGGATTACGTTTGGCTTTTTTCATGGCTGCACTACATGGTGCCTTAGTCAGCCTGTGACCAACTAGTGCAAAGGAGGAACAGAAGGAGATCTGGTTGTTTCCAGCTGATGAGTTGGTGTATGCTTGGTTTATGCAATTACATAGCCAGCTGCTTGGGATATGTCATTTGCAGGAAAATTCGAGAGGCAGCAAAGTATATGCACAGAAGACTGAAATTTGGGCTCAAGTGCAAAATGTGAATGTGAGCACCTAAACCATCCAACAGCCGGGCCTGTTGCATGACTGTAACATAGAGAGGGAACATCTGTAAAGTGTGGAAATGAATGTATGTCTGGATTTCAAACACTCAGTGAATTTTAAAGTATTTAGCTTAGATTTGGGCATGTTGCTCCTACTTAAAAAAAAAAAAAAGTTTGTGAAAATGAGATGTATCCACAGTCTGAATAGTACTAATGTAAGGGCTATGAGATGTTTTGAATTTGTGTGCATCCCATGTTGCCTATTTTTGACCCAAGCTTCTGAAGCATCTGCACAATGCCTGTTGAATGATACCTTCACAGATGAACTGCGGCTAGCCAGCTGAGAGTATGCTTAGTGAAGAAAAATCTGTTGTGTCCCTCTCTTTCTTGCCCTTTCAAGTATGGCGTATTGGTGGAGAGTGCTAGTAATTACCTACCTATCTATGGGTTTATAGAGATTAAGCCCAACTTTGGTAAACTAAGCTGCTTTAATTTATCAAAGTTAGGGCTGTGGCAGGTAAGTTAATTTAATCAATTAGGAATCAATCTCCTGATTTCCTTTATTACATGTGCTATGTTTTCAGACAGGAGTGAATCCCGTCCTTATGGCTAAACGTAAATTAAATCTTCTGGAACAGAGGCCAGAGAGCGGCCAACAACTCTCCTGGGAAACTGTTCAAACTGCATGGGCTCATGCAGAGTCTGTTTTGGTCCTCTGCATCAGAATTGTCTGGGGGAACTGTAGCTGGCAGGAGCCAAAGCAGTTCTGACCATTTAACAGTATAGGTGGTCAAGTTGCAATGCTCAAGAGTGGACAACTGGGTATGGGAAGGGGATGAGAACAGTGGCAAGAGAAAGCTGGTCCAGACAGCTCAGACTCCAGAAATTAAGCAGAAGTAATTTTTCATTAGAAAATATGAATCTTCAAAAAAAAGTAGTACTTGACTGCATTTAACTTTCTGGACTTTAGAGAGAGTTTTCTCACATTCTGCATGCAGGTGCATGGTAAATGAATGAGTGCAGGGAATAGTCCAGTACTTACCTCTGAAGATTATTGAAGTTCCTCCTGAACTGGGCAGGGCAGGTGCATGATGTGAAGTCTTTTCTAGGAAGGCAGTACCTAATAGGCTGCTGGACATTTTGGACACACTGGTTCTCTGACTCTTTCAACCCCCTGCAAACTACGAATCTTTTATTTTTACATGAGGAAAATCTTTCAAAACCTTTTCTGCCCATCTCTAATTTCATTTTAAGGGTCTCATTTTTAACAGAAAATATGAACATCTCTTTCACACTCTCGAGGAGTGAACCTTCATTCTTCACCCTCAGTTCTGCCAGAAAGGGAGAACATGCTGCCAATATCTTCCAGCAACACTTAAGAAAATATGAGAAGAAATTGGCCTTGTTTTTTGCTTAGAAAAATGTACATAACTTTTGCATGAAACCAGGCCTATTTTAGAATGGACACACCTATAAAAATACTTCATGTTTTTATGTACAAATTACATATATATATATATATATATCTCAGATGTTGCTATTGTGCCCACCTATTCTATGTCTGCTTTGTTAAACGAGACAATCTCTGTACAAAAAGGGCGTATCTACTGGACCCTGAACCAAAGATTTTACTCAATGTGTTTTTCTCTCTACATATATAACATGCTATTTTTTACTGATATTATGAAGATTACATTAGTTTCCAAACAGTATATATTTTTTAAAGATTACTCATTGCCTAGTGGTTAACATTTTCACACTGTATAACATTACAGGCGTTTTCTCTGAAAGTGTCAGCATTTTGTCAGCCAAAGCGAGCTTTAATAAAAGTCAGGCTCTGACAATTTTCTGGAATAACCTGGAGCTCAGCTCTAAGTGTCTATGTGAACAGGATGTGAAGGTTGGATCTCCTGATGAAAATTAGTGGGAGCCACTGCTGCACTCGACTGACACCTACGTTTCAGTTTCCTCTGTGCTGGTGCATGCTATCAGGTCTAGGCACTTAGAAGGAAGCTGTCACTCACTTTAGCTAATCAATCAAAGTTTGTCACATTCTTGTATGTTTTCACTAAAAACCCAAACTGGGACACCAGATGTGGTGAATACATGGACAGTCTATGTTTTTGTATGAAAACATCTGATGTGACAAAAGAGCAATGAAAAGCAAGTTTGGCTTGGAGAACATGCTTTTTTTGTCACATGCATACTCATGAAATGTTTTCATTACCTATATCTCTCTGAGACTGCCGTCACTAATTTAATTTGAGAAAACATTCCCCAGCTATTTTATTGCAAATTGTGTCTAGCAAATTGGTTTTGCTAGTCTTTCATAGTAGTTAGAAAAAGAAAGCTTGGTTGAGGAATAAATGAAGCATTTGTTAATATAAATCTCTTCTCTAGAACCTCAATTCACAACATGAATTTTTAGATACAGATGATAAATAAAACTAAGACACTTCTCTGAAAGAACATATTTTGACTCTGTGCTGCCTCTCCTTGCCACATCTTCCTTTCATTCCTTTTGTGTGTCAGGCAGCAATAGCTGCTTCCATAGCACCCTATGGACATCTTGCTGAGCATTTACAGATGAAACTCCCAAATATGTTGCCAAAAGCTCTCACTGCGGTCATTTATAATAATGCAACCTGTCATGAGACCTGTGCAGAAAGTGGCCAGGAAGGGCAGGTGTTTAAAATGATCCCCTTCTTTAAGAGGGTAAGAGGAAAATCCAGCATACTGGTACTTCTGCTTAGGATGAACTTTTACATCAGCTGTCCACCTACAAGTGTGTCATTAGTGTGAGTTTTCAACAGTACTTTGCAGTCATAATGGCTTCAAAATAACAAGCAATTTAGCTTCTTAAAAGGAAACCTTAACAGACAGTTCTACTTTTCATTTGAAAGAGAGATTGAAGAGCAGTGACAGGTAGACACTGAAGGGGAGAAAAATGGCTATATTGATCTACTAGGGAAAGCTTACAGTGGCAAAGATGACACTCATTTTGATTTTTACTGGGATACTATTCCCTAGACCCACAAGGATGAGTTATACTGTATGGAGCTGTTGTCACCTGCTGGGAGAAGGGCTATTCATGCTTAGCACCTAATATTAATAATTTCCCTTCTTTATGTTTTAAATTAAGATTAAACATAGGCCCAAATGGGCCTACTGAAAACATAATATTTTTTTTGAGGGGCTAGCCTGTGTGTTCTGGATGTGTTAGTTTTTGTACTGCTCTCTCAAGTTTAGAAGCGTTTTCTACAAAACCTTCAGATGTGTTCTGCTCCAAAACACCTGTTTATTAGGACATCAACAGAAAGGGAACCATAAGTAGAGAAGTGGCTTAAGGACTGGGTGAAGAGAACAAAATGCATCATGACTCCAGGACAAAAAAGGGAGAACAGATCAAGCATCCCTTATCAAGAAAGTGACAGATTTAGGCTTGGCTCCTTAGGAGAGAAGTGTTTTCCTTTCTCCAGCAATGGTATTTTTTTTCAATTTCATGAAAATTCATCATCAGGCTGATACACTGTCTGCTCTTCCAATTTGCTGTAAATGCAGTTGTGTATTTGTAGATGTTTCCAATACGTCTCTGTGCTTGCTGAACTCCAATAGTTGATGCAGAGTGATGGGCAGGTCCCCAGATGCCTGCGAGCAAGCCTGGCTTTTCTTGGAGTAAGGGAAGGCTGAGCATGCTGAAATATCAAGCAAAGTCCCAGACCTTATGCTGCTCTAGGAAAAGCATGGAAGTGTCATGGCCCAGCTGTACCTTCAGATTGCTATAACCCTTGAAGTTAGAAAGCAGTAGGACCTGGAGCCATGCTTAGTCTACCTTGCACAGGGTGGAGAAACATTGATAAAGCAGAGGACAGAATTTCTGAAGCATTCAGGTACGTTCCTACTGCTTCTGCCAATGTTGGCAACAGGCAAGTTTCTCAGTCTTTTTTGCTTCTGTTACTTCTCTGTAGAGATAATTGCCACTGCTTTTAATGAAGCTATGAGGCTAAATTGATCCAATTTAAGAAATATTTACTAACAGTGAGGTCATGTGACTAAACAGCCACACTCTGCTGTTTCCCTCCCCTCCCCACCATTCCAGAGTTATTCTCGTCCATATTTTCAGATTGATCCCTAAACCAGAGCATACTGTGAACTTTTTGTCCATCTGTAAGCTGCCTGCATCTGACAGCCTGATCTGAATGCACAAGTGTTTGATTATGTGCATAAACAGCAAATACATGCAGTTTTGGAGGCTAGTTCTGAAAACTTGACCTGTAAATGCAATAGGTCAGTTCAACACATCCACAATTCTCTTACCTTTTGTGTTTATTCCTGCACTGGCTGTCTTTCACAGACAATATAGTGGTGTTTTGTGGTGGGTTTTTCTTCATTTATTTTAATTACTGAGTCTTTATCTTGTTGTACAAACAAGATTGCACTAATATTGCCATTCATGTTGAATAGAAATAAGAAAAGAAAAAGTTCTAATTGATGTCTTCATTTCAGACCCAAATAAAATAAACATGGGGAATGATGAGTTATAGTCAGATCTCCTGGTAGAAAAACTGAGCTAGAATTTTTATGAGAATGGATCTTTCCTTGACAGATTTCCAGAGCTTCATGTTTTTTTCATCCGGGTTGAAAATAATTTATCTTCTCATTTTAACATTGTTGCTTCTGGTTCTGGCCTAAGCAATAAGGAGAAAAGGTGCATAATAACAGCTGGTATGTACAGAAATAATTTGAAGATTTATTTAATTCCAACTTCTGATGGTGATGCAAGCAAAATTCTTTCTTTTATTGCAGTTCATACAGATAATACATAGGGTTGTTTAATGTGTGGCTCAGCTGCTGATTTTCCCGTTTGGAGTTCAGATTTTTTTTAAATAAATGACATATTTTGAGTCAGACACATTCATATATATTCATAAGACCCTTAGAAAAAGTTTTGACATTTAAGGCCCTACCCTTGCAAGTCGTTTTTTATGATGCTGAAATCCTAGTCAGCCTGGACCCACTTAGCAGATGGAGAATTGTTAAGTCTCCACAATGTAACATTAGCAGTATACTCAGTTCCACCTTTTGTTTGTTATTTTTCACTTGGTTTAAAGGTTTCTTAGTCAGAAACACAACCTTGAGAGTCATCTTGTCCCCTGAAAGTTGACAAAGACTGTCCAGGATATGGGGAAAAAAGAATAAAACCAAAATGATATCTGTTCCTTTCATTGCAGTACCTGGCTCCTTTTTTCTGTTGGCCTTGGTGGAAAATGAAACATTTAAAGCCAAACTCCAAAACAGATGGGTACATTAAACACCTGATGATCAATCTTATTTGACAAATTCTATATCAGTATTAAGGAAAAGACAGTTTTTTAATGTCATGCTTGAATGGTTGAGTCCTGTCTTTTTCACTTGATGATAGGCAAATTCAAGTTCACCTTACTGTAGACTCGTAAGACACATTTTGTTGTTTCTGCTTATTTGAAAACCTATCAGGAATGGCACCATGTATTTATTAGGAACTAGGAAATCAATTATCTAATTGATCAAGCTTATTCTGATACTGGAGTCCTTGTATGGCTGTGTATTGAAGCAAACACAATTTTCACTGCTAGGCTTGTTTTCCTGTTTGTTTATTTTCCTGTTGTAGGGCAGTTCCAATGGACTGAGAAAGAAGGAAATATGGATTTTTGTTTATCAATTAATGATGTATTTAGTTGCCAATAAAGTTAATCCCAGTGTACCTAAATGTCTCCATTAATATATTCAAGTTCAAATAATTTCAATTAAAAATAAAAATAAAAGGCCTTTTTAAAGTCTCCATCAGAATACGTCCATCACACTTTTTTTTTTTGTGACTGCCATCTGTAATTCTTCCTGAATCTTGCTATTTCCCCATACTTTAAGGTGTCTAAAATATTGCACACAAAATTTCCCAAGTGAAATGTTATGTTCAAGCAACAATCCGTTTTTCTTCTGAAAATAAAGATATACTTTGGTGTGTGAAAGCAAATTCTGAGTTATCGTATAGAACTGAAAATCCTTTTTCCATAGAACTCACTTATATGGATGTTGCCAGTCTTAAGTGACCATCTGTACCCTTAAAATGACACACCCTCAAATACCCTTAAAAAATAGTGGGATTCATAAAAAACATCTATATTTCTATCTTTGAGTAACAGGCTTTACGTTAAATTAGACACACTGAAGAACCTCATCGATTTATTTAGTAATAAGAACCAGTGAATGAATTTGAGTACTTGAACCAGGTGTGATTGATCAATTTAGGTAAAAAAAAATCAGAAGCTGTCCAGCTATATGAGCTGCTTACAAACACAGACAGTTTATCTATTCAACTTTTCACTTAAATTTAAGTGTCTTTCAGGTGATCTTTCTCCCCCTTTTGTGCAGCTGATTTGACTATCATGAGGCCAGGTCAATGGCCAGTTCTGATTTTTGAAGGAAAAATTGTCAGCTGTATGGGATTCATATCTACTAGAGAGCACTTTGGTCTATTAGTAAACTTGTACTGACTGATGTGGCTTAAGGTGCAAAGCCAATTTTTATGGCTTTCGCTTTTGCACTGGAAGGTATTACGGTTCTGCAGAGCCAAAGTCTTCTCTTATGATGCTACACTATGTTTTTTTTTTTCATTTGAAACTTTAGTGGAAAATATTTCCCACTCTAATGTTTGGGCTGGGAAGGATTATGAGAGAGTACAAGTCTTTTGTCATGCACCAACATGCATGACATGTATGGATGTCTTTGCTCTGGCATGGATGAGAAGAGCAACAGTTTCTAATAGACTAGTTTTACTTTTAACAACCAGGTAACTTCATACATTTATCTGGAGCTGTGTGAAATTAATCTAAGTTCTCACAGCTTTTGTCAGCTTAATTTGTTCTGATTAGCTCCTTTGCCACTATATCTGTAGTGTACAAGTTGAGCTGCAACTGAGGTATGGGAAGGAAGAAAATGTAGCATTAGGTGAAAAACAGAACCCATTCAAAATGTTCTCATGCTAGTGAATGAGGTCCCCACGTCTCAGAAGTAAAAGAAAGTGGTAGAAGGACAGGAGGAAAGAAATTTCCTCATTAGGTAATTCCACCACTGAGAAAGATGGAAATTCTTCATCCCTGTGAGGAGCAGAAAGCTGAAGAAGAAATGTAGCAGGTCTCCTTGAAAGTAAAATGTGTCTTTGATTTGGCTAAATGGTTTGGTAAATTCTCCGGTAAAACTTAATGGATGTTGCCATTTCAGAAATCACTAGTTGTGCTGGGAGGAGTTTTAGATAGACTGTTTTTGACACAGACTGACTCCGCCCATGCGGGGTATTTTTCCCCCAAAGAAACTAGGCTAAATCTAGCAGTTTGGGTCAGTATCTAGAGCAAGGTGATCATGGAGTAGAGTCAGTGGAACTTAAAAGTGGGCACATTTTAATGTGGACAAGTTGATATGATCACAGTTTAACAAAATGACTTTTTTTTTTTAAATGTATGGTTTTTAACCATTCCTCCATATTGTTTATTTTAACGCTAGAAGAATATGTGTGCACAGATCATTTTCAGATTTTCAGATGAGGGGAACTGGTAGTATGTGTAAAATAATGCAAAAAAAAGTTTATCTTTTATAAAACTTGCTTTCAAATAACTGCTTCTACAATTAATTTTCAGTCTATGGAAGATGTTTGCTGACAAAATAAAAATTTTGGATCCCTGGTTGTGGAATAGAAGCATGGAGCACAAACAGCAAGATGGAGAAATGAGTGGAAGTAATTTATTTTTCACATAATTATGCAGCAATTTATTTCAGCTAGCAGTTTCTTTTCTTTAAATGGCTGTATATAATTCCTTAGTAATTTAGTAATTTATGACTTCATATCAATAGCAATCAACATTTTCAATACAAACATGTTTGGTTTCTTCTTCTCTTGCAGAAAAAGGCACTGTATTTTATTTCTGAATAATAGTTTCTTTGTCCTTAAGCAAAAAGAACAGAAATTAAACTACATTTTCAAGACAAAGCAAAGGCCTTATTTTTAAGCTTCAGAAAGAAACATTCAATATTCCTGATCTGATTTCCTCATGTCTCACCTCCTACCTCCACTTTCTTTTCTTATAATGTCAGGTCACTATGGTACAGGATGTTTTTTCCTCTTTGCTGGTATAGCTAAAGCTCCAGGGCTTCTGTGTTCAAAGTGGAAATGCAGTTTTACACACTGTTCTCCAAATGCAGCTGTAGAAATAAAATTTATTTATTCAAGTGTTATTTTTTAGATTGTTTGTTGATCAAAAAGAATTTTCTACAGAAGTAACATGCAATGTTTTTCTAAGTCCCATTTTAGGTTTCAAAACCTAGTTGGTGTTTGTTTGGGTCTTTTTAACTTGAAACTCATGTCTGAATGTATAATTGGGCAAGATTTAATTTTAATAAGTTAAATTTATATGAGTAATTTTAATAACCTTTCTAATAAAGTTTAATTTTCCTAAACAGATGTTAGCAAAAGAAATATTACCTCTAGAGGGCAGTGTTAAATTATTTGAGATTATTGTTTTGTATTTTATCATGCAAACTACTAGATGTCTGATTAACTGACCCTCATCTGGAATTTTTTAGTGGTGATTTTAAAGTAATGTTCATATATATAGGCATTAAATAGCCTTAAAAATAGAACCCATTTAGAATCTTTGAGAGAAAATGTACATGTTCCTGTGAGCTTTGTATCTGAACAGGAAACTGGGATGGCTCAAGCCACAGTTTCAAGCAGCAGTGAGAAGACCTGAGTGATCAAGATGGTGTAGTCAATATTTGGAGTTACTTACATTGACTGAACAGAGAAAATAAAGGAAAAAAATATTTTTTGTAAAACTAACTCTTAACTCTACCCAGGACTTTTCTAACTGACAAGCTTATCAAACCAGTGTGACTCCAGAAACAGGAAGGTAGTACTTTGCAGAGCTTAGTGAGGATTTCTCAGCTTTCTGTTTGGTATTTTGTAAGATGGAGCTGAATCTTCTTTTTCATAAATGGTGACTGTCTCTCTTCTTTTGTCATTTGTAATGATACTGAAATCCTGAGTTCATAGTGGCAGTCCTCTGTTTCTGTTTTGTTGCATTAACCTTTGTTGTTTCACCTATTTACTTCATACCAGTGTGCATCAGATTTACTGTTTGATTCATACCTTGATTTGGCATACATAACTGCAAACAATCAGGCCAGCACGTGTCATATACAGAAATCTTTACTAATCAGGATCTGCAAATTGCTGAACTTCATAAGCAATGATGACATCCCTTAGTCCTTTCCTCTATTTTCCAAAAACAACACACAATGGAAAAACAGTGTATACATTAGTGTAAAATTGATTCTGAAACAATTATATGAGCTGTATGGTCATCTTTGTGGGTTTTCGCCTGTGGAACTGTTTAGCAGAAATTTTTCCATGTAGGAGTGCTAACAGTATGCAATGAACAGGTTGTCAGACACATTGCTCTCCAAGGTGGTTCCTGCTTAACACTTCTGCTTAGTCATCTGTTCAAGATAGAAGGCGTGTTGACCCTTTCTTTCTGCAGCAGTGTATATATTCAACATCTGAAAAGAAAACATATCTTCATTTCACTAATGATCTTGGGTGATGCAAATTAGACATACGTCTTGAATGACGGATCAATTATAATATCAGTCTTAACCCCATGTGCACATCTTACAGGCATGCAGAGAAATGGATGAATTCTATATGCCATGCAATTGTACCTAATAGAACAAACCAGGATGAAAATTGGCAGGCTGTTGTGATACTTAAACACAAAACAGTACTTTTTGTCTTTAGTGCTGTTAGTCTTCTCCCTTCAGTCCAAGGTGCTTTGAGAACAAAGTATTGAGTTTCTGAGGTGCATCAGTGGCAGCTCAGTGAACTTTTTGTGCTACCTTCCATCTACCAGATAGAGAGAGGAGTAGGTCAGATTTTTATTTTGGAACAGAAGCAGATAACATGATGCATTTCCAGCATCTGCGCTTATTCTATTACCTTGAGGAGGGGTGCATTTTTCAAATTTTATGTGGTATAGTGGTACATCCAAGGAGGTGCTGTCTCAGGCCTGTATTTCACTTCAAGATTCATGGAATTCAACTTGAGTCAGACAAAAAATGTGAACCTTAACTTTCATAGTTTATTGTGAACACATTAATAACAAACTTTATGGGGTTTTTTTGAGCTGGATGTCTTTTATGCTTTTTCCTAGAAGTTGCATCATGAAGCTTATAGAAAGTTTTGGCAAACACACATATGCACAGGCAGGTTTTGTGTAACAACAGGATTGGCCAAGGGATTTTCCTGAAAGACAGAAACTAACTTTTAATTGAAAAAGTGTTGATTGTTGAAATGTTTGGTTGAAACGTCTTTTAAGAAATTGAGAATAGCTGTTATGGGAACTTCTCAAATGCTCTGTACTATCACTGGTGAAAATAAGCAAGCCTTTTATTTTCAACTTTAGTAGTCCAGACTTTATGTTCACAGAAATTTTAATTGGTTGGTAGAGTAAGCAGAGTGTGTGTGTGTGTGTGTGTATGTGTCTGCGCGCGTGCGCGCAAGCACATGGGCAAGCTTTTTTTCCACTCCAGATAAAATGATCGATCTTGTGAGAGTATTAAAACTCTTCCTGCAGTAATTCATGGCTTCTCGTGACAGAGATTTTAGCCAGACTAATAATTGGGTGGATTAGGGAAACATGGTTTCACTAACATACAAACTGATCTTGAAGTGCATGAAAATTCAGTGTGGGATGCAACACAATTCTAGTTTCTAATCACAAGCTTTCGTTAGCTTGTTAAGATACAGCAAGAATGCTGGGATTCCTGAGGCGGTCATTTTGTTGAGTTAGCTTGTTTTATGGTGACATTCATATTAAATTTGTGTCTCAAATGAACTCATAAAATGAGAAGGAAAATCACTTTTCTAAATTTATTTTGTGCTAGGGCTTTGCTGATAGTTTAGTTATTCTATCTTACTAGAAATTAAATGAGTGCTCAATACGTTCTGAAGGACCATTCAAGTAGTTAGAGCTAGATGGGTTTTATATGCCTTTCAGGATGGTTCCTGAATTTGAATTTAATTTGGATAACCCATGCTCATTTAGCAACAAAGCAAAGGTGTGGACAGAAGTGTTTGTGAGCACTCTGACAGCAAAAACCACTATTACATTTATTTCCTCCTGTCCCCCAACATAAACACATCTATATACATACACACATATATAAGTATAAATACATATAAATATATACAAAATAATTGCAAAGAAACTTCATTCTGAATTATTTTAATCATAATCAAAATTTTGTGGAATCTCTTTTTTTTTATTCTTGGGCATCATTTCCGTTTCATTGACTGCCATTGTATAGAGACATTTTAAGATGCAAAATAATAAATGGATACTGCTATAAAGACTGTCAGTTGTACCATGACTTCACACAGCTGATCATTATTGGTAAAAGTTGCAGTCTTAAAAGAATTTGTTATTGGATACCTTGATAGCTGCCAAGACCTTCTATTTTTATTACTTTTTCCTAAGACTGTAAATGTTTCATTTATTTGAAATTCCGTCCTACAACAAAATAAGGGGATTGTACATGTGCTATTCCGTGCAAACTGTGAAATCAATATACAGTCTTAAATATTGGAGGGACATCATTGTAAACTAGTTATTGATGTGCTAAAGTCATTTACACCTGACAGAGAAGATAGATTATGACACCATTAATTTAACTGGCAGTGGGTATAGGAAGATAACCTGCCATGTAAGCCCACAGACAGTCATCTGTAAAGTTTTTATGCATATTTTGTTCAGCAAGCTATACAGTTCTGACAGCTACGAATCACTTTTAATCTGTCAATTTCAACGGTTGTCATCAGAAAGTTCAGCTGAAGGAGAATGTCTGTTTGACTCATCTTAAATGTAAGATGATTACTGTTTGTCACATTTACAAATTATCCTATTCTTAGAAAAATAAAGCTAAGCTGTTTAGCATGGTTATTGTGTAATTTGGAAGGCAGGATGTGGTAATGCATCTAAAACAGAAATATACAGTTGTGTAGTGAAACTTGTTTGCTAATGGATAGCATGCAGCAATAGCAATAAAAGCAAAGATGTTTTTCTTTGCAGTAACTCTTCATATACATAAAAATATGTAAAGAAAGGAAAAATATAAAAACTGCTGAATGTTCAGTTTTTCCCTGTGATGTACAGTAGAGATATAAACTCTGCATCAGATGACACAATTTCAAAAGATGACTGTGATTCTCCAGATACAGAACTGGGTTTTTTTTACTTCCAAAACACATGTGTAAAGTCATTGACCTTGCACATGGACTAACAAGACCTGCCGTAGTTCTACAGCACATTGCCTTATTTGACGCATTTTTAGGGTTGACTTCATTGGAGGTGTTGAGGTTCTTTGTTTTCTTAAGGGGAAGTATCATGCTTTTTTGTGGTAACATGACCAAGTTAACGTCCTTTGCCTTGTAAGTTTGTTCCCACTCTACTGGTGTTTTTCATGCTTTCAGTCTGTCCTTCAGTTCACCAGGTTTCCAGGACTTGCCCTTGCTCCCCTGGCAGCTCTGGCAGCAGTTGTAAAACCAAGAAATTCAGTTTCTTTCACCATTAGTTCATTTCAGCATGAATGGGACGCTGGGACCATCCGCAGAGGTAGGAGGCACCCATTCCTGCCTTGGAGCAATTACTCTCCGTTGTTTATAGAAATCACAAAACTGACTTGGCTTCTAGAAGTGCTGCAGCTTTGGGAGGCCAGGAGAAATTGAATCATTTTAATGACTGTGTGTGGTAACCATTGGTTCAATAAAAAGTTTCAATGACTCTACCGGGCTTTGAAAATGGCAGTGCGTATTATTCTTCTTCATTTAGCTGGGTACCCTGTATATAATGACAATACACGCAATAGTAAACAAAAATGCTAATGCAACATGGTCATTAAGGAGAAAAATAACTCAATAACTGAATAACAGAGCTTTGCTGCTAGATATAAAAAGTAAAAGAATTTTATTGAGTCAACAGTGTATTTCACAAGAACAAGTAGTTCAGCTATAGTTTGTTCTGCCAATCCTGTTCTCCTTATTCAGGAAAACTTTCCATTAGTTTGGAACAGAAATTTTGTCTGTAAAGGAGGTCACACCCTGGAGGGTTTCAAAACTTTAAGGAAGCTTATGGTATAATTGAAAGTAATTGTGGCTCTTCCTGTAAATTATAGAGCTACCAAAAATAAAAAATGTCCATAAAATAGAAATAAAAAGAAAGGCAAAGTGTCCTTTATTAAGTCAAGAGGCATGTTGGCGCTGAGGCTGTTATGTTCTGTGTTGGTCCCTTACACCTTGGAAAGGTCCACTGGCTGTTGGTTCTTCTCAACACCTCCTAATGAATTCCTTTTACACTGAGCCACGTGGAGGAACAGCAGTGAGTAGTAAAGCCTACCACTGCTGTTGGGGATCGGCCACGTGCACCTCAGGTATCCAATTTTTACCTGTTTCAAATGCTTGGAATCATTTCAAGTAGGATATGAGAATGTGGACTGCTTAGAATAATGCACAGATTATATGATTCATTTTATGTCATCAAAGCATTTCTTATGAGGTTTAAGCAAGCAAGCAAGTGTAAATATAAGTTTAAATGTGTCAACATTTATCTTGTATTCAGAAAACATATTTTTATTTTTCTTCTCTGCAAGATGCATGCAGTGACTCACCATTCCTTTGTTAGGATAAATCTATGTTTTTATCCATTGGCTCAGTCCCTCTTCCTGTAAAAGAATCTAAAACTTTTAAGGCATTTTTGTGATAAATGAAGCTCATTTGCATTTTATCAGACAGGATAGCTGCTTGACATTTAGATCTCTTTTTGAAGAAAACAATGATGGGAAAAAAATCCTTAAATTCTCTTTCCTAATTTCTTCCCCCATTTATTTCCTCTGTCCTGCTGTTTGGTAGCTGCAAACCTAGCTTTTACCTCTGGGCAAGTGGGCAGGCAAGCATCTCCTGGAACTAATGTCAATGTATCTCCTTGGATTAATTGGCAAGTAAATGGTGCAGTCTATATGTTGCCTCCTCAGGAGAGAGTTCCTACATCAGCAACTTTGTGATACTTCACTCTGAAATTTAGCCCTGTATTTAACCCCTTCCTGGCATCGCTCAGGAGAACCTAAGTCTTTCTGCAGCTCCATGTAATGTCTGAGAGCATGACTGTAATTTCCCTGAGAAAAAGTATTTTCAATTAATATCAACTCATTGACTGTTTTAAGAAGGTTCCTTTTTTTGGCTAGCAATGTCTCTTGGTAAATTTTAGCATGGCATATGGAAATAATATTAGGTAATTCCTGAACTCAACCACTTGTGTTGATATACAGACAATCAAAGGAATAAGAACAGAATAAAAACAATCTCTTCTAACTTGGACTATCAGGCACGACAGGGCTTTGCTAGGGTAGTCATGTTTTCAAAAACTCTCAGAGTGATTTCATATTGTTCATCAGAATTTGTTACTGTACTTTTGTTACTGGAAAATCTTCTTTGTGCAAAACACACCCCTACATAGTCTTGCTTCCAGGAACCACTTAAAATGCCCTCTGAAAGGGGAATGTGCAGTAGGATTTTCAAGACAGTTCAGAGTTTTAAAAATTGCTTCCCCTGAGCAGTATATCAAACTATCCACTAAAGTGAGGAGTTGATTTTTGCAGTCGGGGTGTTTCACATTAATGTGAGCAAAACCAGTTGCTTCTCTAGCTAAGAACTAAATTGTGTGCCTGTATGTGGGTTTTTCACCTGACACCCATCAATGATAACCCTTCAATTTCACCTTTTTAATTCAATAGGTCATTTTTGTAAAATGAAGCTTCTTTATTTAACTGAAAAATCTTGGTTTTGTTGCTAGAATGTTTTCAAATGACAAAGAGTACTTCAAAAGAAAACATATTTATTTCCCGAAGTGCTACAGAGATGAAGAACATCTTTAATAAGCTAGCACCCTCCTGCTGAGTTTTTACCATCAGAACATGTCTATGCTAGGCAAAGTTTCATTTCTATTTAGTTTCAATTAAATGCCTGTAATGTAATTACATAGCACAGGAAGGATCTATTGGTGTTGTGAATTTGATTTTTAATAAGATTACAAAAAAAGCCTCTAAGGTGCCTCCATAACTTTAGAAATTATTGTCTGTCTGTCTAGCTTCTTATGTGCAATGATAACATCTGGCAAATGTCAAATCCTGTAATTTTTTCTTCCGCTTTGAGAAATATTTTACATGGCCATTGATTTTGATGGGAGTGCTCAGAATAAAACATCCCCACCTGAGAAAACGGCAACAGACTCAGGCTTATGGTTTATGATGGAAACAACATGGTGGCTATTCTGGAAATACAGATACTGACACAATACCCACAGACAGTATAACAGTGTCAGCAGAAGTGTGAACATTTTTGCTCATGAAACTGAAGCTAAACAAGCAAGAACAATCACATTTTTACCATTTGCAAAACTATCTAATCATTTTGTGGTTTCACCTCGTATTTTTAGCTTTTTCTGTGAGAAGCTGCCTTTCCATCTGTCTGATAGCAAAATTTCACCATTTCATCAATAAAACTGGCATCGTTTCACCTTGAATCTATTCACAGAAGTTTCGTCACTTGAGGTATATAAATCTAGTTTGGATGAAACACTGACATTTAATTAAAATCTTATTTTGTGCATGAAAATCCTCAGCCCAAAATAGAAAATTTCATATGATTGTAGTAATGTGTAGTTTGTATCATGCTATCTTTCACATACAAATCATCTTTTTAGTGTTGCCTGTATCCCTTAATGAGTTAGTTTCTTCTGTTCCCACAAGCAAAAGCTGGTTCCTCTGCAAGTATGTCTGACTGACAAGTTGAAATTACTGGAAAGCCAAAATGAAAGACTTGATAATGATCCAGAAGCACAAGTTTCAACTTTGTTCTAGATTTGTGTCCTCATGGCATTCTAACTGACCCAACTGTTTTTCATTTAAATTGGAAATTTAAACTGGAAATTTAAACCGATAGGAGTGTAGCACTGACCATATTTTTCCTCTCTATGAAGTTGGTTGGTTTACCTTGACTCTTCTACCTTGACGTCACATTAGACAGATCTCAGGACACCTTGACATGAGCTGGCCAAAATGAGGAAAAGCAACCCCAACAACCAAAGTTTTATTTTGCTATTTTGTTATTATACAATTAAAGGAAGGAATAAAGAGTTTGTCAGGGTTGTATCTCTTGGTTTGCATGCTTTTATAGGGAGTTAATGCCTTCCTGACTCAGGCCACAGGCCAGGGAATGGCCGGGGAGTCGGAATCACCAGCCTTAGCTGTTCTTGGATCATTAAACGTAGTGACTTTCAGCATAGTCCCAATGCCATTACAAAGATATTTCAAAGTCAGGACAGAATGGTCATTGGAGGAGGTGGGGGGGCAGAGGAGAGTAGGTTATCTTT
The DNA here is from genome assembly GCA_031468815.1 of Morus bassanus. Lineage (NCBI taxonomy): Eukaryota > Metazoa > Chordata > Aves > Suliformes > Sulidae > Morus > Morus bassanus. Next base: position 3,026,798 of record CM062600.1, on the reverse strand, counting down.
TCCTGTTAAGAGAGTTAAGGCATCTCCAATGTATATGTACACAAATTACATATATGACCATATTGCTTTGCACATATGGTTCTAAAAATGTAAATTCTTAGAATATGAATTTTAGAAATAGAATTTAGACACTAATAATAAGATATTAGATATCATAATAAACTTATATGTTATTTCCACTGTTTACATGACTTGAAAAATCTTTGCCTTTTTAAGTATTTTTTCTAATGAATGAAAGAGCAAATAACCTGCTCAGTTTTTTCCCTTTCTGACAATGTTATTTGCATTAGTATGTTATGAACCTCTGTTCTGACCATCTTTGAAACCCTGTTTCCTGGAAGCAAAGGATGTCATACATTTCTTTTTTGTCTCATTAAAACTCTTCATTTAAACCATGTTTTCAGAGCATCTTGAGTGCTTTAAAATCTTTAATAGATGTATCCTGTGACACAAGTCTGTGAAAGAAGGTACTATTATTCTGGCTTCACAAGGAGTCTGTCTCAGAAAGTGATTTACAGAGAGAGTCAGGCACAACTGGAAATTGAACCTCTGACTCTTGACTGGGCACACACTGAAATACAAGAAATTCCATTTAAAAATAAGAAAACACTTTTGTACTGTGAAAGGGGTCAAAAGCTTGGACGGCTTGTCCAGAAAGATTTAGGAGTCACCAACCTCAGAGATATTAAAAAACTGAATGGACACAGTCCTGGGCAACCTGCTTCAGGTAACTCAGCTTTGAATACAGTGGCTGGACTGGATGATTTCCAGAGGTCCCTTCCACCAACATCTATTTTGTAATTTTGTAGTGCCTCAATCAATGGGCAAATTTTCCTTTCAAAATTTTCAAGCAGATAACTGCACAGAGTGGAAAAGATCTTTCCAGATCTAGATGTGTGTACTGCTTCTTTTGTAAGGTGTATACATCAAAGGGTCTCAGCAGAACTTCTCAGGCAGAAAAATGTCTTGGAACTTCTCTGTGAAAAATTTTTCTCCTTAAAAAATCTCAGAAGCATTTAGGAACAAGCTGAGTCGCCCCTCCTCTTCCATGGTGCTCGTTCACAGGAGACTTCTGGCTTTGAACCAACCTGAGGCACACAGAGGTGGATGAAATTGCCCCAAAAATATTTCTTAGTTTCTCACCAGAAAAGTAAGAGTATATGCATTTCTTTCTGGCTAGCTGTGTGCTATCTTTTCCATGGACAAAGGCCATAAACTTTCAATAGAGAAAAGTGACATCTTTTGACACAGAAACAATGCAGAATGTCTGCTAGGAAACGTTGCTTCAGTAGCTGAATGAGTTACTTTTTCTAAAGATATTACAGTTGTACCCGTCATTACCATAAGGAATAAATACCTTCTCTGGCTAGATACTATGAGCTTTTAATCTGAACAGACAAGATAAAGGAAAAGAGGAAGAGCTGGATAAAGGAAATATTACATCTGAAGTATTAATGCATATCAACAATAAGTTTGCTTTAGGACCAAGTGTCTTCATTCACAAAAGTGCAATTTCTTCAAGGGCAATGGCACAAGATGCGATGACCTTAGCATGGGAAGCTGTGATCTCTTGAGAGCATTCCTCACCTCAGGCATAGGCTGTGGCCATGCAGCTATGCCACTTGCTGACTGAAGCAATTATCTCTGTATAAGGCTGTGCTGTAGCTCCTGGATGTATCAGGTCAGCTGTGTGCTCATCAAGAGTATTTGCACTGAAGTTTGATGCCCACAATAGATGTAGTCTACATTTATCTTTTGTGCTGAGCATGACACTAGTTATTAAATGCTTCCTTGTTATTTGAATAAGGTTCAATAACAGATGCTGTGTCTTCTCTGTAGAGGTCCTGTAAGACAAATGGATTACACGTTCTCCATCTTCCTTTGTTCTGTCAGTTTTATTGACATACAAAGTAACATCATAGAGTACATCTGTCTATACGAGGCTTTGCTTTTCAGTGCAGTATGAGATACAGCATGTTCAAGGTGGGATGTTAATGGTGATTAAACACAACTGTTAAATGATTTTCAAACCAATAAGGTTAAAAAAGAAAAGCAGTATCAGAGCACTTGTATTGTTATTTTGTTTTTCATTAAAGCTGGAAGGTCATATAAGCTTTAACTTTTCTTTGTTATTATACAGGAAGGATAAACAGTAAATTCATCAAAGCATAAGTATTCTTCCTAGCCTGTATGGAATCAGAGACCTTATATAATTTGCCACTTTGCCAGTGTTTCAAACTATATGGCAGAAGACCACACAAAGCTCGGTTATTCTGGGATTGTTCATTGGTGTGAAGTGAGATCAGTTGGATGTTTTTGCTTTGAAAAAGTTGACCTGGTCAAAAGAGAGCCTTAGATGTTCAGAAATTCAGAAATATTCTTCACCCTAGAACAGAAGAGATCTGTAATAATTGGAGCCTTTGAGATGATGGGACCACATAGATCTTCTCTGTCCTGTTTGTGACAGTCTGGGTGCTTTTCCTTACTCTTCTGAAAGGAGTAAACTTTGGAAAGACTGTACAGGAATTAATGTTTATGTTTTTATGAAAATGTATCTCTCAGCCACAAAGAAAAAGGATCAAATTAAGTAAAAAGAGTAAATGTCTTTTATCCTGTAACACTGATGAGAAAGCTTCCCGCTTTCTACAAGTGAAGGAAAACTCCAGAGGCTAATGTGAATAGCCTTCACCTTCTGACCAATACTGATGAAAACTATTTTATACCATTCAATACCATATTTTATATGTATATGATATAGTTTGTCAACATAACCTGCATGACTAGTACCTGCAATTTTACAGGCTGGAGACTTACTATCTGCAGAGCAGCTCTGGTGGAAGGGTTCTGGCGATCTTGTTAGACATTGAGATGATGTCTTGTTAGACATGCGGCAGCATGCCCTGGATGCAGAGGAAGCTAACAGCAGCTTGGGTTATGTTGAAGGGAGCATAACCCATTGGTCAAAGGCAGGGATTATCTCCCTTCACTCCAGTCTTGTTAAACCATGTCTAGATACTGTGACCAGTTTGGGGCTTGCCATATAAGCACGATATTGATCAGAGAGCCACTAGGATGGTCAGGGGCTGGAGCACTTGCTGCAGGAGGAGGAGCTGAGGGAATGGAGTTTGTTCAGCCTGGAAAAGAGGTGGCTTTGAGGACACCCAAGCAAAGCCTTTCCATAACTACAAGAAAGTTATAAAAAAGGTAATGAGTGAGTCTTTTTGCAGTGGTGCATGGCAGGACAAGAGACAAATTCACCATGAAGACAGTAGGGCATCAGAACAGGGTGTTCAGAGAGGCTGTGCGGTCTCCGTCCTTGGAGGATCTCAGATCCTGACTGGATAAAGCTCTGAACGACCTGTTCTTATCTCATAGGTGGTCCTGCTTTGAGCAAGATGTTGGACTTGAGATCCTCTCAGGTTCCTTCCAACCCGAGTTATCCTAAAGTGTGACCTTATGTCTATATCTCCATGGTGGAGGTGGGAGATAAATGTGAACATAGAAGGTGTATCTGCAGGGCCATCACTAGGGTTGAGATGGTGGGAAGAACGGGGGGAATGCCTTTATGTTAAGAAATTTTTCATATCCTGAATATTTGCTGTTCAATTACATTTAGGGTAAGGCAATCTCTACTGCTGTCAAAGGGTGATAAGTCTTTCCTGAACATCTTTACCATGGATAACCTTTCATAGATTTTAATGTGTTTGGAAACCCCTTTAGATTTGTTTTAAACAGGCAAACACATAAAGTGTTGTGTGTGTAATAGAATAGGGTAAGTACACCCAGGAAGGCTAAATACTTATCAAAAGAGAAGCTGCAATTGCTACATAACCTACAAGCTGGCATGATAGTTATGGTATCTTCTGCACAGTGTAAGGTAGATCTATCCTTCAAGTCCTGAAATCAATACAATCTTGTTTTTGTTGCATTCAATTAAGACTATCTTGCCCTTCCAAGAACTGGAGTATATTAGCTCGGCCAAAAAATATACCTGAGTTTCTATTCTGTTTCCAGTCCATGAGGAATCTTGCCCAAAACCTTTGTTTTGTGTTGTATTCACACACCATGGCCAAGTTTCTCCCATTCTGGCTATTTCTGGCTAATACATGTAAGGGCCTTAGGTGGTGGCAGGAGTTACACTTAACAGTAAAATTTTATTAAACTTCTTCATAGGATGAAAAGACTTTTAGTCCTCTTAAATACATAAATCAGTAAATAGTTAACCACTGCCAAGAAGAATCAAATTATAAAAGGACATGATACCTTTTCTTGTAAGGAAGCACAGTAAACACCTGGGAAAGAGAGATTAAAATTATTGTGAATTATTTTTGTTGCATTTTGTGTATTTTGAAACTTTAGTATATTTTACAGATACATAGTTGGCTTTTTAGTGTAATAATAAAAAAAAATAGAAAAGAATTGTGACTATAAACTAAAAACATTTGAGTATTTAATAGCAGGATAATTACTTTGTATTTCCAATCCATTATTTTGAGAGGACAGATTTCCTAGAAAGCATAAAAAGGCCTACATTTCTGGGTAGGAGTGGGGTTAAACCCCCTCTTTAGCAGATTGTCCCTGCATTCTTACAAATTAGATGATTTTTAGGAAACTCTGAAGAAGTCCATTTTCCTTAAATACAAGCTGCTAGACCTGGTTATAGCATGCGAACATGTGGCTACTTTCTTTTCCTCTCTCTAGGCTGTTAAGTCCTGTTAACTTAGCACAGAAAATATGGGTTTTTTCCAATGGCATCTTTATTTCTCTCAACAGATCTTCCTCTTTCCTTCCATTGTCTTTGCCCCCTGTTTTTTTGAGATTATTTCTGTAGAAAGGCATTTTCTACTCAAATGATATTTTGGTTGAAGAGCACTTTAAGTTTTATCAGGGGGTAACCATTTTTTCTTTGATTTTCCACTTAAAATTGGCTTAATCTTCTGTACTAAGATTTTTCAGTCCAGTTGCCCAGACACTGAATTTCTGCTATAAGAAAGCACTTCCTGCTGCATCCTATTGCTTTGTAAAAATTGTCCAAATTAATCAATAACTTAACTAAGTCGTGGGCTAATTCTAAGCCCTGAATATTCAGACTCCTGTAGATGGAAAGTGGAACTCCAACTTCACTATTGTTGCACTACTTAATTTGTCACAGACCTAAAATGAAGAATGTGTGAGATGAAAATGTATTGTGGGATATTTGGAGATCATAACTATGAAATCAGATAGCCTAAAATGCTCATCTTTTATATTAATGTTTTATCACTGTTTCCTATTCTGTGTTTTGTCCTATTTTTTTTAAATCAGAATTAGTCTTTGGAAGATGTTTTCAATAATAAAATAGCAAGGGAAAACATAAAAGAAAAAAATCTTGTTCTGTAACAGTTTATCCACTAGAACACCCACAGTGTTGGACTTCATTGTTTACACCAGTGGACAGAATAACTCTTCTAACTTCTGCAGCTGAGGTAAGGGATTAATAGTTGTTTTTATTTCTTCACCAATATTACACGGAATCTAGAAAAAAACTGTACAGAGCATGATCACAGTGAAGCAGTTGTTAAATGAAAGAATTAGTATCAGCTAAAAAAAAAAAATCAGATGTGGGAAGGAAGCAGTATCCTGTCCCCTTATTAATTTTGGAAAAGCATGTGCATGATATTATGAGGGATTTTCCTGAGATTTATTCTCAGATTATTCAATGTCTGAAAGAATCAAAATAGTGCTCAGCTAGGGCAGTCAATAAGGAGACTAAACATATGACATATGCACAGATGACTTCAAAGATGCCATTACAAATGCCTGTGGAGTTATTTAAGGAGCCAGATGCTGCTGTTTTATATCTTCCACGGCTCAATGAGTGTCCTGTGATCACCTTCCAAAGTGGGTGTGTGGTTCAATATGCTGAAATAAACAATATTCCATCTAGTCAGTTTTTGCCTGTCTACTATCTTGAGCACTCATTTAGCACATGTATGTACACAGGAAGTGTAGATGAGTATATGTGTGCACATATATATACATATAAACACACTCACACATGCCTCACAATCCTCTCTGCTCTTATGTGCATTCACACCTGTTAGGCTATTTGACAGATATATTTTAGAGTCTATCTAGACATAGATTACTCTACAGGTGCATTTAAAAGAACCCCAAACTGCAAGACAACATGGGTGTTTTCATTAGTTTGCATTTGCATGGTAGTCATTGTTTATTTCTGTTCAAGTTGTCTCACAGTAAATGTAAACCAATTTTGTTGCTAGCCCTTGCTTTGGCCTGGGCAATAAGGGTATCAGCCAATTCCTATGCCTGTCTTCGGCTGGCCTGGCAAGAGGGTCTGGGGATGCCTTGTCTTTCCTACTGGTTCATACTGCATTTCTTTGTTTATATCCTTTATATTGCCATCTTATTTATTAGCCAGTAGGGAAAAATAATCTAACTCTGCATCAGGAAAAAAGTTATGTCCTGCTAGGAAAAAGGTCCCAAAAGTGATAATTGTGATAATTTATTCTAAGCTTCTATGTAATACAATCCATAGGAACTTCCTGAATTAATTCCTGCTAAAAAAAAAAAAAAAACAACAAAAAACTGGAGGAAGGAAGCAAAAGATTAAATTAGAATATATTGTTTTTAAATATTAAATAATAGAAAAATCTATAAAAAACCTTAGTTAAATTGTTCCAGTTGGTCAGTTCATCTCTGCAGAAAGTTTGCACTGTATTTTTGGCCTGAGTTCATATAGTATTGAAGTCTGTCCACTGTGCCATTTTAAAATTTTATGATTAATGTAAATAAGCTTTGATTAGGAAATGTCAGCTTGTCCGTGACTCTGCTTACTGAATGTGATCAACTCACTCTAATTTAAAGCTAGACAGAAAATCATAATTTTGCTTTATAAAGAAAATTTCAGGTTTCAGGATTCGTGTTAACAATACATTTATTTAAGAGTGGAAATGAGGTAAGAAATTTGGAATACCCAATAATTCAGGAGGAAATTTCTTACCTGATAGCTGATCAGTTTTTCATAAAAGGAAATTGAAAATACTTTGACCAAATTTTGTTGGCATTACCTGTAATTAGTGACCAAAAACCATTTTGAGCATTGCTTTTTATCAAGCACATTTTTCAAGTCCTTAATCAACACCATGGTTCTTCTCCCAACACTACCCAAGGCCTTCCACATCTCTTTTGAATTGTGAGTGCAGGAAATTTTCAAGCCATAACAACACCATATTAAAAACTAATGCAATCTTTCTTCTTACCTCATGTTACACTTTTTATAAATACTATAAACAAGGATGGCATCACACTGGGAGCTCTTATTCAGCTCACAAAGATACTGGTAACTCTAACACTTTCTCAGAATTACTCCTTTACAAGATCAAAAAAAAGAAAAAAAAAGCCACACACTGAGAATGCTTTTCTATGCAAACTTTTCCTAACTTGTAATTCTGGCTGATATGCTTTTCTGTAAATATGTATATTCATATATACTCCCTGTATTTTTCAAATTTATACTCATATATTACTGTTCAATTAATGTTAGTTAAATAAAATTGGAGCAAGAACTGGTTCTAGAAGTATTTCAGTGGAAAATCATCTCATTTTCTGTCTAGTTACGATGAGACCTGTCAGTATATTTTTTAATCACTGTGTTTCGACCTTCATCAATGGCATCACAGTTACTTTGTGTTTTAGTTGACGAAGATGGGTTGCACATTTTTGCCTGAGGAGATAAATACAGCTCACCTATAGAATCCTAAAGGCTTTCCCCAGTACTCACAGCACTTTTCAGATATGCCTTAATGAAAACCTGCTCTTTGCTGTCTCATTCAGCTCATTGTTATTAAAACTGTGCATGTAATTTTGGGCTATATGCTAATTCAAATCTGAGCCTGAGACTGTGCATATTATGAAAGGATGCATTAAGTAGTTGGACAGAGGAATTTAACAATCATTCAGAAGTGGTGGATCCTCTTTTTGCTCAGTATTCTTGTGAAATTTCATTTTGAGTCAAATTGAGTTGGTGGACTACCTCTATATCTGGGCACTGTTATGTACATTTTAGTAAGCATAACTACTTTAGTCTAAGTCTGATAGTGGTAAATGGCTATAAATTTTGGGGGGTATTTTTTCTGGGGCTGTATGTCAGCTATTCTATTTAGTTTTGAATTTTTTCTTCTCTGTCCTTGTTAATGGGAATACAAAAATTTAAGTCACAATATGATTACTATGTGCTATAAAGTGCATTTGTTCAAGGCATTTTTTATGGTTACTCTGGTATGTATATGACTAAGAGTGCAGGTAATAACTTGTCCTACAGAAATATTTTCAGATGACACCAAGCTGAGTGATAGAGTTGATATGCTTGAGGGAAGGGTTGACATTCAGAGGGACGTTGGCAAGCTTGAAGAGTGGGCCCATGTGAAACTCGTGAGGTTCAACAAGGCCAAGTGCAAGGTCCTGCACCTGGGTTGGGGCAACCCTGAGTATCGATACAGGCTGGGGGATGAAGGGATTGAGAGCAGCCCTGCGGAGAAGGACTTGGAGGCACTGGGGGATGAAAAGCTGGACATGAGCCGGCAATGTGCACTCACAGCCCAGAAAGCCAACTGTATCAAAAGAAGCATGACTAGGTCAAGGGGGGTGACTCTGCCCCTCTACTCTGCCCTGGTGAGACCCCCACCTTGAGTACTGCATCCAGATCTGGGGTCTTAAGTACAAGAAAGACATAGACTTGTTGGAGCAGGCCCAGAGGGCCATGGGAATGATCAGAGGGCTGAAGCACTTTTCCTGTGAAGAAAGGCTAAGGGAGTTAGGGTTGTTCAGCCTGGAGAAGGGAAGGCTCCAGGGAAACCTTACCGTGGCTTTCCAATGTATAAAGAGGACTTATAAGAAAGGCAGAGAAAGACTTTACCAGGGCCTGTAGTGACATGACAAGGGGCAACAGTTTTAAACCGAAAGAGAGGAGATTTAGAATAGATATAAGGAAGAAATTTTTTGTGATGAGGGTAGTAAGACACTGGAACAGGTCATCCAGAGAAGTTGTGGATGGCCCATCTTTGGAAGTGTTCAGGAATGGGTTGGACATGGCTTTGAGCAATGTGAACTAGAGGAAGATGTCCCTGCCCATGGCAGAGGGGGTGGACTAGATGATCTTTAAAGGTCCCTTCCAACCCAAACCATTCTAGGATTCAGTGATCCTATGATTTGTGAGCAGTGGTTATCAAAATTATGTACTTCGAATTGCATCCTTGCTTTCTCAAGCTTTCATCATAGGAACATGGTCCTGCAGCCTACTGGTCTGCCTTTGTTTAAAACTCCTTTAATAGTTCAGATGGTAAGGGAAACCCTTCCAAGCAATTCCTGAGAGAGATCTTCATCAGAGATTTCTTTCATAATCTCTGAGATTGTGCATTGTACAGGATTTACATGTTGGCAGGGGGTGGCGGGGAAATGTGTTTGGCCATTTCTTGAAAAAGCTCTTTTCCAGTAGGAAAAAATGAATTGTTTTGGAAAACTAACAGTAAGTATTAGAAACAAATTTAATAGAAAACTGTGTATAGTACACACTTTTCAGTTTTAAATAAACCATTCAGTTTTAATTACATGTGCTAAGAATATATATTAGTATCCTTCTAAACAAATTCCAAGGAGACTGTGTATTTTATTAATTCTCAAACCCAAATTTGTGGAATATTTAAAAAATAAAACACTTTCATGTAATTATCTACATGAAAGGGGATGGTTATAAGTGGAAAATAAATAGCAAAGGATATTTTTCTTTCTAATGTAAACATCTGGCAGTAATCCTTGCTTACACAATTAATGGGCATTTAATTGGCAATGATCAGTTTATTGCAGCAATATGAAGTGAATGTTTCCCCAGGAACAAACAGCTGTTGCAAGAATTTCACAGCAATTTAGCAAACACCAGGTGATAGCTGTATCTAGAATGAAGTGTTCTGTCTCCAAGCGAATACAGTAGCAGTGAATCAGAGGAAGATATAAAAAGCACTGCTAGATTTATCTGATTATCTTTTTTTCACAGCCTCTGTAGTATTGTTCCTAAATCAACCTCAGTAAAATAACTTAATAATTAAATGAAATCCAATGGTGTCCTACAGGGGCCTTTGAAGAGGAGTCTCCATTTGAACCCAGAAGGCATTCAAAATAAGACTAATTCTAAGACTTTATTTTAAAGTTATATTGTTTTATTAGAAATTCAAGTATTTAAAAAAATTCTACACTTAGAATAGTTGTGTCTTGTTTTATACTGTTTTTTGTATCCGTCGGAGAGGGATTGCTGACACAAAATCGTGTCATTCAGTGTTCGTAAGTTAGACCACACAATGGTAACTTTTCCTTATTTTTTTCATTTCTGACACTTGTATGACAGTTTTAAGACCACAGTTTGATTTGCCTTGAGTAAGAAAAAATAACACACATGGAAAAAATTGGCTTAATTCACAAATTACTGACAATTAAGTAAAAATATAATTATTTCTACCAGCTGTCTAAAATTAAATGTATTACTTTTTAATTTGTGTTGCTTGTGAGCAGCTTTTCCATTATGGCTTAAATAAAGTTTTTCATCTTTCATTATGTTCTCTCATTACTAATTTAATATAATGATAATAGCTATGCGAACTTTGTGTTACTCTGCTTTTGGCATAGATTAAATTGCACATTTTATATGTAGCATGCAGGCCAGTACTCTGATTTTTTGAAAGCCTGGTTTCATTGGTGAGGAAAGTAATTTTGCTCCTGCAAAATGCCTTATTTACTATGCTATTTTGTATTAGCCTATGCCACAGTCTGCAAACAATACACCAAAATGAGCAAAGAATCAAGGGACAGTTTATAGAACAATGCTTTCATTTTTTTATGTTCGCATTCTGCAATAATTCATCTCCATGACAAAAGCAGACAATCAATCATCTTCTATTGTGCTTTTCTCCATTAAAATTACTATTCTTGATATAACAAAAGGAAGCTGCCTAAGTAACAGGAACATTCCTACATGTTTAAATCAATACATTGATCAGGCTCAACAAACAGCTCCTCAAATCATTAATATGACAATGCAGTTTTTTGAACAATTCATACATATTAATATCAAATTACACCATTGTTGTTTATAATCTTCTAGAAAATACACAACGATGCATGTTAAAGGGATGTTTTATTATATTCCATTACCCAAACACTGCATCTGGTTATTTTGCCTCGTCAATAACTTGTAATTTTCAATGTGAAAAGTGAATATTCGCTAACATATTAAACCAAATATTGTGATTCTTTATAATTATTTAAAACTATGTGCCTTAACTGTTAGCCAAATTTTTGTGCACAAGCAAATCTCCTAAAGAAGTCATGAAGAACCACACCAGTTTGGTGACAAGCAGTAAGCTATTAAAAAGCGTTAGTTTCATCTCAAGCAACTAAATTCAAATAGCAATAATATATTTAATATTTTAGATGGTTGCTAGAAGTCATAACTATGCTAGTTGTAAACCATTAACAATGATAATGTTTTCATTTTATTTGTATGAAGATACAAATATGACACTTATTTATAAAAGTATATTGTTTCAAGAGCCAGTCATGAACTTCACTTCTTTTGTACAATGTCTACCAGCAAATAAAATTACAATCTCTACAAGCTTGCAATCCCACTAATGAAAGAAATGATAGAAACTGCCAAGCATATTAGATGTGAAAGGAAATGGTCTCAAGACACTAGTAACCTGTTAACAGGAACTTCTTTTTAGATATTATTACATATGAAAATTTTAAGGAAGGATTTAAGCAAGAAGAGTGAAGTGGATTCACAGCTATAATACATATATATTGGCTTTATGTAGCAATTAATTATCTATGACATAAGTTATTGCTTTGCTTCTTCCGTCTTCCTTGGCTAGGGAGAAAGGTTGTTGTTTTGTCTACTGACTTCATCTCATAAAAGAGAAGATATGATGGATATTTAGAGAAAATATTAAAGTGGAATTGTTTTGAAGTTAATGTTAGTGACTGCACTGATTCAACCAGAAGGTGCTGTTCATTTTTTCATGATGTAACCATCAAAACAAGAATGTCCTTCTGACTCTTCATCTGAATTTCTCACTGTGAAATTACAGTAGAACACTTGGATTAAAATGTGAATGGTTTATATATAACACAGTAAAGTAACAGGATTAAGTTAAGCTAATAATACTGCCTGTCATTAACTAGCACAAAATTCAGATGACTTTAGAACCCCTGAAGATTTCTTTAATTGTATTTTCTTTTTTCTGAATTAATGAGGCCAGGCCATAACATGCTTCAAGAAAATGAAGTCTTTTGTTACAGGAATGCAAATGCAGTGGCACGGCATCTAAGACACTAGACAATATGGATGGTTGTAAGAATATTTTAATGATATTATAAATAAACATTGCAATAAGTTAGGCAACCATTATCTAATTAAATTTTCTTAATACCTTCTTCTTGTTAAACACTTCCTAGGCATTAATTGATTATGAAGATCAATACCTATTTTCATTCATAATCCACGATGTCAATATAAAGTGGTTTTTAATTTTGACAAATGTAGTTATGTTAAAAAAATGCTCCCTTCTTCTTTCCTTAGCTGTTGTTTACTAATATCATGTAAGCAAATTAGTTGGTTATGTACAATAACAAACTAAAAATGATAGGTTACTTGTGATCTGGAAAGCTTTCTATGTATAAGAAGCTTTAAATTCAATTTTTCTGGATTCCCTGCACCCAGACCATGGCCCTTGCAATGGTAATCTATGTCCCATCTTCTCCTCTTCATTTGATCTTTCAGGAAGCCTCTTTCCCTACAAGAGTTGCCAGAGCCATATATAATAAAAACACTTAGCTAAGTTAAAGGGTTAAACAGTAATTACAAGAAACATAACTGAGGAATATGATGCAGCAGTATCCACTGAGTCACTGTGAATGCTGCAGGTTATGTACAGTTGTATTTGTGAGTCATATCACATACCCAGTAATTAGGGAAGAAAGATGCAGCTTACGTTTTATGACAGTGAATTCCAAGATGTCCAATAACTTTTCTATAAACTGCAAAGTAAAAGTGTATATAGCCTCTGTGGCATTTTGACGGGTATAATTATTTTGGAAGAACTGTGAGAATAAACCAGCGAACTGTACGTTTTTTGACCAAAGCTATTTGGAGTCTAATTTCAAGGTTTCACAGTGAGTGAAAGACAGGAAAAGCTCTGCTGTTAGATGCTTGGTTTAGCATGAGCCAACTAACCTGCCAGTACATGCTTAACTCCAAGCTGGTTTGGAATTGATGCCCTACAGGATGGATGAATGGTAAAGGGTAATAGAGAGAAGGAGACCCATGGCCATAGGAAATCAGAGCTTCATTTGTTAAAACTCTATAGAGTACTTAAAAATCCTTCTGTCACTCTTGCAAAATGTGTTCAGCCTTTGATTAGGGTCAAAACGTGCTTGTTTTTTATATAGGACTGTTAATGTTAATTTTCCAGAATTATTGCCATCTATGTAGAGAGTTTCAACTATTTTCAATATTTTGTACTTTCTGTTGGAAAAAAAAGGCAATTTCTATTTGTTGAAATTAACTGATGTCTTAAAGGCAGATAAATGTCTATTTTTCTAAATTATTTTTAATTTTGTAAGTGGACTCAGTTTCTCCTTGAGACATCACTTTATCAGTAATAAAATAAACCATTTGTAAACATGTTGTCTACCAGTTTGTTCCCACTCAAAATCTTGGAGAGAGAATTTGCAGGTTAGGTCTGTCCCAAATTAAAAAGTAAATTGAAATTTAAAGGTAATATACTGAAAACCCTACTACCAGCTTTCTTTTATCTGTCTTGTGAAGCTGTTACCTGAAGGGTACTTCAGCTGAATATTTAGTTTCATACTAGTATCTGCTATTTAGGATCATACAGCAAGTGGATAATTCACAGATAGCAGGGATTCAAGTCATGACTTGCAGTTGAGAATTAGCCCCCAGGTCTGGAGAACAGCCTGTAGATTTAATTAGCTTTCTAGTTTCTACCATTCCTGAGGATTGTTTGGTTCATGTAGAGTAAATCAGCTTCTTTGTGGGAAAAAGGCAGTTCAAACTTGCAAGAACTGTGTCTGAAATGCATTGTTCAGCCAAAAAAATACGAATATGTTGTTTTACTCCTCAGTCTTGACTGTTTGGTGTCAAGAAGCATTTGAGAGAATTCAAAAAGATTCCTGGTCTAAATTTTTCATAGCTGGTGAGCAAATCTGCAAGATGAAGGAGATAATACTTTCAGTCTTTTCTATTGCAGTTGACATCTTAACTCTGGCTGTTAGCTGCAGCTCATTAATACTGTACTATGCTGGTTCTGAAGTGCCATTTAGTGATCAACACTGGCAAGGTTATTTATTTAAGGAAGGTAATATTATTCTGTGTATTCTTTCTAGTCACTTGAGCTATCAAAATTTAGTTTCCTTTATTGAGATAAAAAGGAATCCTTATGAAGCTGTACTAATAAAATTTCTTAATCCATTTCAGGTACCTTGAACATCTGTATGGTCAGTTGACCTATTTTGCTGTGTTTTCACTTTTTGCTGCAGCATAACATCAAAATTGTGTGGCCAAAGCTTTTTCATGGAATATGAAAACAATGACAGTATTCATAGCAACTATAAAATAAGTTAACCCTAAATATTTTCTAGTTACTCGTTTGCTCACTTTTAGGAGCAAGAGATTTATTTTAAAGGAACTGTAATCATTAGAATAGAATTAATTTATTTCCATATTTTCCTCTTAATGTATAAAAATTGTAATTCATCACTGTAAGTTTGTAGTATCCTCATCCATATATATATACAGTGTTTGAATCTTACAACTGTAAAAATTCAGCTACAGTTAATGGTTTAGAACCTACAGAAGAATTCAGTCAAAGGTTTTCTTTTTAATGTTTCTAATATTGGTCATTATACTTTGGTTCTTACTTTAAGCAGGCTATACTGTATCTAATACAATCAAAATTGCATTTGCAAAATCAATATCCATGACCATAATCCAATAATTATGTAATAAAATAACTAAGGTCATTGCAGAATAAGAAAACGAGTTTAACACTTAAAGGACTTTTTAAAATCTCTGTATTGGCATATTCAAGCCCTCTACTGCTAGACACTTAAAGTACAGTCAGGTCATTTACTGATATTAGTATATTTATAGTTCTTGATTAAGGAATTCTTGACTGCATATTCACATCAACTGGCTTTTTCTTAACAGATTGAAATGGTTTTGATCTCTGATAAGATCACAAACACTTTATCTGGAACACTTTCCTTTGCAGCAGAGAAGTGGGAAAAAATTGCTACTCCCAACTCTTTCCAGAATGCTCCAACCATCCTGCCACTTTCTAGGAGGCACAGGATCCCTTCTACTTTCAAAATAAAGAAAGAATCATCACATTTCTTTCTGTGATGAGTGTGACTGAATTATTTTTGTTCTTACAAAATTCTGTTTTTCAGAAAATACAAGGTTTCCTACCAAGTTAGTGTTCTCTGCTTCCACTATTAGACACTCTTTAAAACAAGTAATTTTTTTAACTTTAAAAATTAATTTTACAGAATGCTTAGTGATACTGTCTTTTATGAACAATCAGTAGGGAAAACAAGGGGTACTATTTTCACCCTGTTAGGTAGATGGGTCATGATCATGACTTGTTCGTGGTTATCCAAGGCAGCTGATAGATCTAACATATTTGATGTTCAGTTGCTGCATACCACACTACCTCATACAGGAGTCTGGCAGGAAATGTGCTACAGAAGCATTTAGGAGCAGTTAACACTCCAATGTGGCAGTGTTGCCCGTGTGAAGAAAATGTTAAATTTAGCTTTTTTATTTTAAAAAGCTGCTTGTGTTGCTCTGCAGATATACAAAGATGTGAAGAAAGTAGAAAAAGTGCTCAGAAAGTAACATCTGTTTAGGAAGCTTCCCTCACCAACAGAGTAGTATGTTGGTTAGTAATGGACGCAGAAAGAGATTTCAAGAGGAAAGGTTCATGAAATTGCTCAAACCCCCTCTTGTTTCTCAAGGTCTATCTGGTCTTCATATAGAGGTCTATCTCTGGGCTTTCCATTTTTGCTTCAAGTGCAGGGATAAAGTAGCTGAGAGTTTATATAGTCTGAAGCACAGGCATTTTTATTATTTTCAAAAAAAATGCTTTGGAGGGCATAAAGAAAAATTGTCATGTAAATTTCAGGAGAAATGGATAAACCCAGTTGTAATCTGATTTGGGAACTTGCCTAAGCACTAGGGTTAATACTAAAGAACCCAGTACGTCAACTTTACATCTTACCTCAAATATAGCATTTCAGTAGGCTATTAAGCATGATGGCAAAGCATCTGTTCTTGCAGCAATGAAGAGGGAAGCCTGCCACCTCATGAATTACCAGAATAACTCCAGAATTCAAAGTCTTATTTAAGAAAAGAATTACCTCAACCTGGTTGTTTCAGTTCACTGAATCCTTAGCTAACTGGGGCTTGAGATACTGTGAATGAAGATGAGTTGCATGGACTGAGAATTACCAGATGTTGTACTACTTGCCATAATATATTTAAAATTCAATACATCTGCATAGTCTTATAAAAAATTTTCGTATTTCATAGTGTTTGAAAAAGCAACATTGCTTAGTCATAGAAATACACCTGGATTCCTGTAGGCTTTAAGGATTTCCTGAACCAATAGTGTAGGCTAGTAGGGGAATGTTGCTATTATGCTTTCAGTGGGAAAGTTAAAAATTGGTTAAACATTTACCACTCAATAGTGCCGGTTCTCAAAGATGACCATTATTTACCTTCAATCTACAACATTGTTCATGACATTACCTCTCCTAAGTTCCTATACTTTTCTGATCTATACTGTCTGTGTCCTGTAAATTTATAGTATTTTCATCTTTTAGAAAATTAGTGCCCTATGCATGCAGTAAATAGTGGGAATGGCCAGTATTTGAAGTGAAAGGAAAAACATGGGGTACATTACTTCACAGCAGGAGAGTTTTCTACCTCCCTCCTTATACAGCACTTACATCCACTCACCTTGCATTAGTTAACATTACAGACTGTTTTGCAGCTTGAGTGACAACTCTTCCAGTTCAATCAGTGTATCCAATATAATGCCATGTTGGTGCCAAACAACGTGTTATAGTGTGTCATACCTTGCACTTTCTTTGGATCAGTCGCTGCTGCTCTGAAACGTTTCAGTGAAGTGGAGTAGTTGTTTCAGAGGGTATGATTTGACAATACACTTGATGCTGGATGTAAGTGCTCAAGATGTGGCTGACATAGGTCAAGGGGGCACTTAACACTGCATCACATTTTTATAGTTTGTGGAGGATTTAAGGGGAAATACAAACAGTTTCACGTGAAGTTTTCCAGTGCAGGCTCTAACCTACGATCAGTGTAACACCACTTAATCAGCTGAGGCTGTTTTTCCAGGCATTAAATTGCAATCCCAGTTTCCTCTCCTAGTAACTTGGAAGTTGTTGCCAGTGAAATCACAGTGTCTTACAGTGACTAAAAAGGTGTTTAAAATGTTCACAGCAGTGGTATTCAGTGTTTTGACTGACTGAAGATGTCGATGTGTAGAATCCCCAGGGTCTAATGAAATTGTTCTTTTTTGCTTGCAGCAGTCTATTCCTTGGTCACATTACTATCCAAAGACTAATTTCAGTAATAGCTTTATTAATTTTTCTTGCATTAGAGACATGGTCACAGAATTTTGTCTCAAGAATGGCTAGATAGTATGGTATGCTGCATTTAGTTTCCAAGAGAATCTTTATAGGTGACTGAATCATCATCCACATTCTTGTAATCTATAAAATGTTTTGAAATTTATTACACATTTTTCCTATTATATTGCTGCAAAATTTTTAGTTGCCTGACTAATGCAATTTTTCAACTGGTCTGCATGCATGACTTGCTCATAAACAATGTTTTCTTAGTGGCAGTTGCTGATGAGCTCCTGAGCATCTGAATATGCTTGTTGCCGTTTGCAAAATAAACCAGCAACTTGCTTAAGCGCACTGTAGTAAAGCTTTATGAAGAAAACACAGCAGCCCAATGTACCATTTATCACAATATGTCATTTGTAATTGTACAAATTGTCGCATTACTGAAAGGTCAAATAAGATTTGCTAGTTTTCTCATCTTCAGCATTGAGACCCTCATACTCATTGGTTTGCAATTTAAATCTGAGCTTGAATTTCCTGTTGATCTCATCATTCTGATCACACACAGCTCCATCAGCTATAGTTAATGATGAAGATATTAACTAAGCTCCAATTGGTTTGTTTAAATCTTTATAAACTATATACAAATTTGACAGAATTAACAGGATTGATCAGATGTTGATAGTATTTTAGAATGATAACTCTTGGGTTCCCAAACAGGGGGAAAAGGATCAGGAAATAAGCTTAATCGTGGTGCATACCTGGCAAAAGGGAATAGTTGAAGTAACTGCCAGCTGATTGTTATAACTGGCCTCAGCCAACTTGATTTACTATGTTTCTTCTGAGTTTCCCCATGGGATAGGGAGTCTTGTATGGGTGTGCAGTAGCTGAGGGTTTTTCAGGTTCTGATGACCTCAAAGGTTAGTGCAAGCTGATCTTATGCCTCTCGACTGATACTGAACCAAAAACCTGCTGGTTACCTGGCTGTTGAGATCTTGATGTGAAAAAAGCAGAGCTTGGGAGTCAGTTTGTGGCTTAACATTCAGATCTTGATCCTGAACATGCTGGGAATGGCAGTTTTTATCATCAAGATGTTGTCCTTGAAATAAGAACGAAATGTGTGAATTTACATGCTTAACCTTCTGCTTGTGCACAACCTGATCTCTTTTTCCCTTCATGCACATAAATGTAGGCCTTATAAGTACAAGGAGTACATAAATAAATTACAGAAATTAACTGCGTGGATGTAGCATGCAGCTTGCCCTGAAAACATAGATTTCCTCCACCATCTGCAACCCTTAAAGGTTTCTGGGGAGAAGGTGAAACTTGAGGCCAGAATGAAGTTCCTTACCAATGTGGGCATTGGCAAATGGTAGACTTTAGCTACATAATAGGAAACACTGAACACTGGGATCTATTTCAAATCCAGTTGTCTTTCTTGACATCCCTATCCGCTTAGGGTTAACAGCCTGAAATCATGCCTTGAAAATAGAAGCCTACAGAATTTTTTCAGGACTGAGCAAAAATCTTTAATAAAAGACCATCATAAATGATGGTTTATATCTATTTTCTGCTTCTTACCTTTGCAGAGACTGCCACTTCCACCAGTCACATACCATTTTTGGAGGGATATACATGCTTAGCCTCTTGTGCTGTGGTACAGTTGAAATATTTTCTGCCAGTAGATCAGAAAAAAGAATCATTAAGGACTTTTTTTTGCAGCCTAGGGATTAGACTATGAAAACATTTAGGTCCTTTATGGACCTAAACTGAAGTTTCCATAAACATGATACAAATTAAGAGATTTTCAGTGTTGTAACTGTAAATTCCAATTTCTAAAATATAACTGAGTGTTAATCTGGCTCATCAGTTTTGTTCATATAGAGATATTTGAGTAGGGCTTGACCCACATCTCTACAGACCCCGTTTTATGCCCTAATCAAGCATTTAAATTATATTTCTTTAAAGTACTAAATGTAGAATACCCATCCCTATTGTTATATCTTAAGGTTATGTCCTGCTGTTTCCAAACAAGGAGACTTATCTCTCTAGGATCACACTGTAACAGACAGTACACTATCTATGCTAGACTTGCATTTGCTAATCCCTCAGCAGAGGCTGACATCATTCTGATAATAATCCTGGAATCACTGCCTTCAACAGAAAATCACTTTCATGACCAATGGTTTAAAATTAACTACTCATATTTGGTTGTAGGTTTTTTTGTTTTTGGTTTTTTTGGTTGGGTTTTTTTTTTTTTTTTTTTGGGGGGGGGGCGTGGGTTCCATTTCCTCTTTAAACGGGAAGTCTTAGAGTGCCCAGTGTGTCTTGGTTTTACTGGTCACAGCTGGGAGGGATAAGGTCAGCAGAGGGGTGCAGTAAGGATGTGTGTAGATCTGGGAAAAATTAGTGAAAACAATGATGGCAGTTCTGTAACATTTAAAGCTTTAAGAAATGCTGAGGCAGTAATCAGCTCTGTTTGAGAATTGGTTGTGGTAGGAGTCAAAAGATATGGTTGAACCTTTCAGGTAAATGTCAGCTAATAACCAGCATAGTCGAGTGAAGCTTCATGCCCTTGTAAGGCAAATTGAGTATCCTATTTAAAAGACTTCCTGCATAACTGAAACAATATTAAAATGCCTCCAGTCAAATTAGCCAATAAGATATAATTAACATTGGAATGCTCCCACTCTCTGATGACCCAATTATTATTTCAGTTTTGCAACCTTACAGGAAGTTTAATACAAAGTTTTTGAGTAAACAATGCTGTAAATGATAGGAATGAGATGGAATTCCGAAGTTCAAACACTGTTAACTCTTTCAAATATGGGTATCTCCTCAGGAATTGCCTGTTCCACTTAACCTTTTTAAAAACCACTTCCAAACCAGTAGTGATAACCACCAGAATGCACCTTATGATGTTCACGTACCAGAAACACAACTTTATTTTGTATTCTAAGAGCTGATAATCTCAGATACCGTGGGGACATGAAGACTTTCTAATATTTTAAATAATATAAATATTATTTCTATATAAATATTTAAATAGGAGGAAAATCAGATTCCTATGGAGAAATCACAGCTATATCTGCCCAGTGGAAGTGAATGTGATGAAGTTACTTTCACGCATATCTCTAAACACAATCAAGGGCTCACTTCTTACGAGAATTGCAATTTTCTTCTACAAAGCTCATCATCCAGAGTGGTCTCTGAATGTGTGATACACAACGCTTCTAACTATCCCATAGTTTTAAAGTTACTTTTTATCCTAGTTTGTCTGTGTCTTTACTTCATCCCAATAAAAGTAGGATTAACTCATAGAAAGTTGCTATGAGGGCTTTTGTCATTTTCAGATGTTTATTTTTTATTCTATTGCAAATGTCAACCCTGTTTTTAAATCTGTGTTATTTAAACTTGTGAGCCCTATAGTCAAGCATTTCTACTTTAGTAAACCATCTCTAGATAAGCATCATAACAGTATCTTTGACAGCATGGGTTTTTATTTTGAGTTCACTTCTGATGCCAAAGGCTATACTACTTCTCCTTTGCCTGCATCCCAGCAGTTAAAATTTAACTCGAGTTTTTTCTGAAAATGACATCTTTCTTTATTATTCTGGTTCAACTGCTTTTTCTTCAGCATGTTTTACGTTTACAGGTAGGCACACATTATTTTTCCAGTCTAGCAGTGAGTTTTCGTCTTTGTGTAACAAGTCTAAGGTTGTGTCAGCAGACTCATAGTTTTAAAATATTTTATGGACTCATGTTTGAAAACAACACATCAAAGAAAAAAAAAGTTCTCCAAGAGGCATGCCTTTCATAGGGGAAGATATTTCTGAGTATGCTCAACGGTGCGGTTCAGCAGGGAGGAGTGGGGCAGGAAGGTGTAATTATGTTAGCTGCAGGGTCCTGCAACCCAGACTTGACCTGGGCTCATTTGGGTCATGAGATGCATATAGATACCCAAAACTTGAAGCCAGGAGCAAAAAATGGTTAGAGTCAAAACACGGAAGAGAGCAGTCCCAGTTAGGGGATGACACCTCATAAGGTATAAATGGCAAGGTTTCTGGTTTCATCCATTTAGAAGATTCATCCAGGAAATGGCATAGTTAGAGTTTCTGCAAGAATCTATTCCATGGTGAGTTTTGGATTTTTTTGGAAGGGTGGATGGAGGGGAGGGGGGTGGAGATTTAGCATTACACCTTCTCATCTGCACCTTGGCAAGATAACCTCTCTAAATGGAAAACATTTCTACAGTGAGTTCATGGAGGAGAATTCCTCTCCGTTCACCTGAAGTATGCAGTCCACTCAGGTGCAGAGCATGTTCACTGGATTTCAGAAGCTGAGTTGGATGGTTTTGACTATCCGCTTTCTGGCAGTGTGGCTTTGACTCAGAGTGTAAGTGGTTGTTTGTTCAGATAATATTTTATCTCTTTCTTGGGGGTTATTCATATTTAACATTAGCACGTAGCTGAGCTAAATTAGCTGACTGATCTCCTAAAATTCTAGTGTTAACAGGGAGAGTGGCACTTAAGATGATTTTCAAAATATCAGCCAAACTTAGACTCTGTGAATAGCCTCCTGAGGTGCCTTATAGTCTATTCATTGGTACAGATTGAACTTGAAATACTGATACAAATGCCCCCTCATCCTTCACTACTATGGTAGTACTCTCAATATTTTCTTAAGAAATAAAGTTTACAACATACCTTTTTTCTATGTGCAGAAATTAAAATGCCTGTGACTGTCAATGGAGCAAATCTCAGCAGTTAGTTCAAACATCTGCTTCACTGTGAGCATGTCTGTACTCTTAATAATCTTAAAATGCTTGCTTCATGAAATTAATACTTTTCTGCAATGAAATACCATCAGTAACAAGGCCCAGGCTCATGCTAGGGGTCTGTTTCTAATTTGTACGTCTGAAAGGACATGCCAGTGTGGAAAACTTTGAATTGTGACACTTGAATAGTCAACCTAAATATTGTATTAGCATACAATGCACTTTATGCAAATTTATCTTTTTCTAAACTGATCCAATATAAATTTGCCCAAGCTTACTTTCTAATCTTGATGGATATATTCTAATTAGGAAAATTGACTTGTATCCCAAGTGACATAAATTAAAAACTTAAGGATAAATACACACCTAATTGACTGGTGGCATGCTGAGGATATTTGGTTTGCAGATGAGAATGTTCATGAAGATTGTTTGGCAGAAAGCTATGTGAAACTATATTATTGTGACATGGATTCTATTTTGCCGTGCAAAGATATAGTTTTTTAATATTAGTGGTAGCCAAGTCGATTGAAGTGTTAGTGAGTAGTTGATGTCTTCTATATGCTATTTGTTATGAAGCTACCTCTGACATACATCACATAATGTTTCCTGTTGATTGATCTAATTATATACACATAGTTTTATCAGAGCTTTGTGAGCCTGGAGATACCCATGTTTGCTTAATGTTCGACAAGCACAATTCAAAACCCTCTAGGCTCACCAGGCCTGTTTCCATAATCCTTAATTGGGAAAAGTAAGCCTTGAGAGTTTCAAAATACCGTGCTGAAATTGAGCTCAGGGGCTGGTAACACTAACCATCAAAACTCCCTATGTAAGCCTGCAAACAATAATACATAACCCCCTCCACACGCCGCCCCCTCCAGATATTTGGCTGCTATTCTAAAAATATTCAGCTACAACACAATTAGACTTTTAAAGTTTGTTTTGAATAGTAAAAGTACAAAACTCTGGATTTATTTTACTTTAGAAAACGTAATAATAAAGTCTTA
Source organism: Morus bassanus (assembly GCA_031468815.1). Classification (NCBI taxonomy): domain Eukaryota; kingdom Metazoa; phylum Chordata; class Aves; order Suliformes; family Sulidae; genus Morus; species Morus bassanus. Next base: position 3,003,290 of record CM062600.1, on the reverse strand, counting down.
ATTATTTATAATATTTCTGAAGATAAATATTGTTTTGCTATTTCCTCTCAAATAATGGTTTATGCTAATTGTTTCTTAACTATCTGAGGGGAACTGTTGTGGAAAACAGCCAGGCTGATTAATATACAAAGGTACTTGTGTTTTATCAGATTACACAACAGGAATAGGGTTATGATCAGTGATTTTTCATTTTCCCCTTCATCCATTTCAGCTGCCTTCCTGAATTCCGCATACTACTGAAGGGTCATATGGGTGGCTTTAAGTAATATTGTTGCAGTGTAAGAAAGAAACAGATTCCCACATGCCTTCATGCATTTCTACATGTTTGTCTTTTCAAAATTTTTGGAAGCTCTGACCAGTGCTTTCTACTTGTAGGACAGATCTGTCAGTAACTACAGACTTGACAATAATTTAAAAAATAAAAACTACAGAGTACGTTAATGGAAGGCAGGCAGAGTATGAAACTGTTTACACTGGTTTTGCACTATTTTGCATCTCCTGTTGATTTAGATTTATCTCAGAACAATGATGGCATATGTTGAATAAGTGGGAGAGGAGCTCAGGAAGATATATGTTTATTAAAAAGTGCTTTCTTCAAGGCACAGATAATTTGATTTGTTCTGAAGAAGGAAAGAAATATTGTTTATCTTCTGAACCTCAGCTGGGCAAATACATCCTGAGCAGTGTGAGCTAAGACAGCGTAGAAGTAGACATTTGAACAGTGAGCTCCAAGCTGGGAAAGCTGCTGGCAAAGCTTAATTTTGGAGGATTCAAGGTTGCTCTTGGAAACACTCCCCAGAAAATTATTATTTAGTGTGCTACAGTAAATGTTATGTGAAATGATAAAGCTGTTGTCCTAAGCATGAAGCAAAACATAAAGCCGAAGTAGTAATGCAAGAATTCAAGGTGTTCATAAATTTATGGGTTGCTAGGATGAAAATGTCATATTAACATTGTTATTATTAATTTTTACATTATTAAATGTTCACAAATTTAAGTTTGCTAGGATAACAACATTTTAATCACATTTGAATTTTTTTTAAAGAATAACATTTGGTCAGTGCCTTCTAAAATTTATTGTAATATTCTGCTTGCCATTTATTGATACTCTCATAATTTCCTTTTATTTGCACACATAGACTGTAGCAATGTTAAACTAGTTTTACTATGTTACCTATAGTGCCACATAATTTTTAAGTGTATTTTGAAGTTACACTGAAATTTCTTCAGTAGCTGGAACAAGATTTTAAGATGTAGAAGTGTGACTTTATTAGTTATGGAATGCACAAAAGTGATGATAAAGTAAGTAAGAAGCATAAAAATCTCTGCAGTCGTGATGGAAAGAAGGCAGATGAGAAAGATGATTTTAATTTTTTTTCCACTAGATCTAAGTTAAGAATATTACCCATAACACTACATAATTGAATTAGTATATTAAAATCTTGGTATTAAGTCCAAAGTCTGAGTGAGAGGCTTAGTGGTAAAAGGCTGCTAAAACTTAATTTCTCATAAGTGGGATTTGAAGGAAAGAACTGTGGGCTAATAGCTATGGGGAAATGAAAGATTTGTTCAAAGTGTGATAATGGAAGATGAAGTCTGGTACACAGAGGATGTTTTCTGTGTTTTTTTTGTTTGTTTGCTTGCTTTTGGTTGTTTGGAGGTTTTTAAAATTTATTTGTAATTGCTAAATTAGACAAACCTCTAGCGACCACCCCGTTGGCATCTGTGTTTTTGCTAGAGTGATTCACCAAATCTAAGCCAGACTTGTAAGCAACTGAGGGATTGGACAAGATCAAAGAAACACTAAGGTGAAATGTTGACTGTGTCTGCTACAGTTTTCTAAATTTTGTCTTCAGTGTGTCCCTTCTCTTGCTCATTGAGCAAAAGTCACTCAAGCAAGAACTTATAACTAAAGTTCCAATTAATTTATTCAACATAGCATGGATTTTCCAACAGAAGCAGTGGCAGGGAGGGGTGCCACTCTGGGCAGATGCATGGAGCATGTGACCGTATGGGGTGCTGGTAGGGTCTGTAGACATGTGACCGAGCACTGCTGGGGTGCCTGTCCTCTGAGGGCTGTAGCATGGCTACATGAAGCACCTGGGTTGAGCATGAGCCCACATTCACTTATTGTCCATGTGCTGCTCAGTCTTGCTGGTGGTGTGCAGTTAACACTGTCTGGAGCGTAACTCTTGTTTAAGACTCACAAGTTAGCCAATGGATATCAGATGTTTCACTTAATCATCAACTATCTAATAATCACTTGAAGGGGATGGAATCTCTTGATGTGTGTAAAAGTATATGACATCAACCACAGCTCTTGATGCTCCAGGCCTTATCTAACTTCCCCAGCCTCAGTAAATGTCATTTTCTTTTCTGGAGGATTTATATTTTTGATTAATACTTCTGCCATCCGTGATTCCAAAGACTTTCCTAAACACTAATGAAATGCCTCTCTCCAGACAGCTGTGGTGTTCTCTGCCACTACAACAAGCTATAAATTGATGCTAAAAAAAAAAAACAACCCAAAAAAAACATCTCTTCTGAGTCTATGACATGCTATACTTTTGTATGCTGCCTGCTTAATGCAAACCAAATAAAACATATGAAATATCCTGAACTGATTAGTATGTGAGCCTTCTCTCACTGGTCTTCCTCTCTTGTAAACACTGGTTGGCTTAGCTACACATATGGTGGCATGTGTATAGTTAGTGAGTTTGCCTTCTTACATCTATAATACAAGATTATAATGGAGGCAATGTCATATAGTATTTAACTCTGACATTTAGTGTTTGCCCTAGTAGATGGTCTTCCTTTTACTTAAGTGCCATTACTTTTATGTAGTCCATTTTCATTGCATTTAGTCCCATTTTAGTAATAATGCTTGCATGATTTACCAGGCAAATGCAATCTTTGCCCTGAATGGCACAGTGCAAGAAAAAATGGAAGCTGTTAAGAGGCTGAATGGCAAAAAAGTATTATTGACCTATGCTGGCAGCCATGTGTTTCAATTATTTTCAAGAATCCATTTGTCAAATAAGTGAAGCGATGTGGGACGTCAAGTTCAAGCTGGGGTTAGTGCCTTTCTACATCTGATATGATGTATCTTCTGTAGCCATTTAATTGAATTACCCAATTTATTTTTCAAGCAACAATGCTCTACCAAGAGCCATGACATTAAACAATTAAATACGAGTTTAAAAGTCTGCATTTTGTGTAGTTCATCATTTCTCGGCAGCAGACAGTCGGCCTAGGGCCGTGCTGCATTCTGGTACAGTAAAAGCTTAGCGTCTCAGGGAACACCCATCCTGTCCCAAATAGTACAATTTTGACAGCAGCATGCATGCAGAACATGCATGTCCACACCTGGCCAGTGCTGTAGAAGTTGCTCTCATAATTTCTTGGGAGACAAGAAGAAGGAGTTACCTCTCATGCTCCAAGAGCTTCTGGGTTTCTAAGATGGAGACTAGAAATTCAGAAATGGGGCTAAAATTAAGAAATTGTGAGCAAGAAGTTGGGGGAAAGGCTGGGCTAAGATTTAGATTACAAAACTTCCTCAAACTTTTGCAGTTGTAAGAATTATACGTCTGTGTTGCCTTGATCATAAGATTTCTGCTTTTATTTTTTTACTTTGTGTTAGAAATTTTTTATCTATAGTGCAATAAGAGAAGTAGTTGTTTATTTGGGTGCTCATATAGTGTAGTAGTCTGCTTCCATATTCTTCCACAAATATTTAAAATATTTTTTACTATTTTGTTGATATTATTTTCTTTATGTTTTCTTGGTGTTATTGGAAATCAAAGAAAATCTAATTTTTAAGAATCTTAGAGATTTTCTTTTGTTATATACATAAAGGTACACATTTTGATATGAGAAGAATAATTACTGAAAGAGAGAGAACAGTAGTGACTTTTTTTTTTTCAATTAACATTCAACAATTAAATTTTAATATGGTCAGGGAATTGTTCAGAGCCTTTTGTATGGGGATAGTGCACCTTTAATTATCTGCCCTCTGGTGCCAAGCCTTTTCTTTGAGTGCTTCCATAAAAGCTTATTGCAGCTAGTTATTGAGCAAATTAGTACTTGAGTTTTGGTGAAAAATGTCTTTATTAGTCCTAAAACCAGAGTCACTGTGCATTCCCAGAAGGCGTGATTTTGTTTGATGAATAAATCTAGTAATTATCCTGCTGTTAGGGCTGTACCACAAATGTCATAAGCAGATAAACAGAGGGAGTAAGCCTTCCGTAAATTCTCTAATTATCTATGTTGGACTACTTATTGCCTGCAGATGATTTATGAGCATATTGATATATCCTTAAGTATTTTCATTTGAGTTCACAGATGCAAATAATTAAGGCAGTAGTCATTTGCGAAAGAAAGTGGCAGGTCAGGGTCGTCTCATTATAAAACTTGTGCCCATGTTCATGCTATAGAAGAAGATATAAGTATGAGATGTTCGACTAGGCTACCTCCTTTGACATCTTTATCATTCCCTTTAGTTTTTAGTATAATTTTGCCAATATTCCATAAATGTCTTTTAGACCTCAGTTTGCTTATGTCCTCTCAGGTCAAAATAGAGATGATTGTCAGATTGATTTCCAATACCCAGCATGTATGTTAACCTGGAGAACCACGCTGGACGATGCTTAGCTAATAATGCTGAAGATGGTAATTTTCCTCAACTTACTGTGACTGTTTAAATGTTGAGTTCATGCTTTTGCATCATGTCATTTTAAATCCTGTTGTATCCGTTGGGGCAATAAATGTGGCTGGAATAGAGACTTCACCTTCCATTCTCAGAGGAGCACAAAGAACATATAGAGTCCTCTATCCAGAACCATATAGCTGAAAAACTTTTGAAATAACCAAGACTTCCATAGGTGTAGAAGGAGTAAGGTGCTTTTCTCCATTTTAACTCTTAAGGGAAGTTTCTGCTGAATATCAAGAGACAGATAATTTGCCTCTGGCAGTGAAAAACAACTGAGTGAAAATACCAGAAAAAAACAGGTGCTATACAATGTGGATGATACCTTATCTCTAGATGCACCTGTGTTTCGTATGTTGATATTTGCATATATTTCTCTTGTCATGTGCCTATTTATCTGTCTTATCTGTTTAAGATTATACAGAGAATTTGGCCTAACATATCACAGATATTTGTGGGTGATGTTTTTAGTTTTATTTAAGAGTTGCTGCAGTGGAACTAGTATGATTTTTGAAGTAAAGTAAGGAATTAAAACAGTGTAAGTGCTGACTGACAAAAATGGACATTTAGAAGTGTTGCAACAACTTTTGCTCAAGGCTAATTCATGGAGTGCATTTCTTCTGTTATAATAAATATTTTACTTATTTAATTATGCTTTAATAAGTGTATTTTAACAGATTTTAATATGGAAGGGCAGAACCAACATTTACAAGTTTCTGTTTATATATTGAACATTGAATCTTCCAGATGTACTCCAGTCATAATAACTTATTTTAGCAGAACTCATTTTCAGAAATCCCAGTAATTACATGAAGCTTGAACATCCTCGAATGATGTGGCAAGTCTTAGCTGAAAATTCTGCTCAAATTTTTAAAGGGGAGATTCTGGAATATGCCCCAGAAGTTATGGTAGTGACTATGGTGCTGTTTGACTTGTTGCCCGGAGTTTAGATGGATAATGATGCTAAAAGAAGAAAATAAAATATTTATTTTTTTAATAAAACACCTGTGTTGTATGGTGGGGTGATTTTGGACAGGCTTGTGGAGGTGCAGAAATGGGCCAGCCTTGACCTACCATCCGCACATAAAATGGGAGTAAATGAGATAAATAATGTGACCTGGGCATTGTCATTAGTCTAGTCTAGGAAACCTGGCCTTTCTGGTAATTCCTTCTGGGTATAATAATCTTAGATGTCACTTTCAGTATTGCTGCATAAACATTATGTGGATTGGACAGAAGTGTACTGTTTTTTTGCCAACACCTACATACCATGGACCTGTTAGCTGGATGAACAGGAGCTGCTGTGTTATTAGAAGATTCTCCTTAACTTGAGTTTTCTCCTGCATCTCACTGACCTTAATGCACCCCACCTTTTGTTGCTTAAAGTGTTTCTTTTGCAGTCCAACATCAAGACTTTAATTTTTATTTTATCTGTAATATTAACTACTTCTCCGCAGAGGCACAATACATTATAAGAAAAAGAAGTTTCACTGAAAACACTGGAAGAAACCATGATTTTCAGAAAGACTATGAACAATTAATTAGGGATTAAATGCTGAAAATCTGTCAAGCCACCACTAATTGGTTAAGCCTCACATGCCATCAGCTCATGGGTCAGAACTTTTCATAACTCATGCTGCAGCCAATCTGTCCATATAGACAAATTTTTCTTCCTTGTGCACACACGACAAAAAATGTCGTTATTGCAGTTTTTAACTTAAAATAGGAAAGATTTTACAAAGGTGATTTTTAGATCTTTTTTTTCTTTTTCTTCTCATAGTAACATTACTGATTTGCCAGCCAGCAATAACAAGAAAATGTGGCACAATTAGTGCACAGTGATTTTAGGACTTTGGCAGAATATTATGTGAATAATCAAACAAATATTTAGATCATTGTGATCACTGTTTTCTTTTTTTGTGCTTAAGCTAATAGTGTTTATTGGTGCATATGTTTACACAAACCTGCTTTTGGGGTACATATATGTGAACATGAATATAAACTGAAATCAAATTTCCATCCATGATCTATGAGATCTTTGCACATTTGTTGAGTCAAATAACTAAAACAGTGCTATGTGATGTCTGACCAATTATTGTATTTTTTGAAAGTCAAATATGAAAGCTTAGTACTTACAACAAACTAATATTAATAGAATAAAACAGTTTTGAGAGATCTAATCAAATAACTAAAATGTTCAAATAGAGCATGAACTTATCTGGGTGTACGCAAACATAACAGGAGTCAGAATTAGTTGCTTGAAATAGTTACAGGGAATTATTCAGTTTGTTGCAGTGTGTGTGAGACTTCATAGGACATTGAAAGGGTAGATGATCCCCTCATTTACTGTCAATAACTTCCTAAACTCCTGCCTAGTTCACAATTAAGAGATGTGCCAGTGTTATACAGTAAGACTTAAATCCTCTTCCTAATGAATGACTCTTTTATGGATGAAGGAGGAAAGGAGCCTGCAACACACAAAGGTTTTATTATTTCTGGGTTTTTTTCCACAGATAATGGCTGATGGCCACGAAGCCAAGAGAAATCAACTGAAATGTGCAATTGTTACTTGGCCTCTCTCACTGTCTTTTGTTAGGCATTATCCAAAAGCTAGCCTAGATGAATGGCTTTTTCCTTTTATGAGAATTAATAAAACTGGGCTGGGCTTATGGAAATGAGTTTCATAAAGGTCAGGTAGATATTCCAAAATATCTATCTTCATTTGTGCAGAAGGTGTTGACCATTTACTTTTAAGAAAACAATGCAGATATGCAGGTGTTTTCTTTTAAAAGCATTTAATATCTAATTACTAAGATACATATTACATATCTTCTGAAGAAAATCCTGAAAAGCAACAATAATACTGGCAGTGGTATTTCATTATAATATTGGTAACATTTATTATTCTGTACTATTCAGCACTGTTTTATTTAAAATCTGTGCATTAAATGTGGCAGTGGGAATTATGCATTAATATGTTATTTTATGTGAAGGGATTCTTAAATTATCCTATTTCTTCTTTTCAGTCTTGAAATTTTGTCATAGATTCTTAGTAATCTCTTTTTATTTTGGAAATAATACTTTAAAATGTAGCTTTTTTTATATTTTCATATATATATATACACACATATATATTTGTATTCAATTTTAAAATCAATGAGTGTCATTGAGTCCACTCTTACTTCAGGACTAATTATATACTGACTGTGTATTTGCATTTAATAAGCTTAGATACTAGGGGAAAAATCAGTGAAAAAGATTACACCACAGATAATTAATAAAAATCAATTAGTTTGTTAATGAGTACTCTGCCATTACCCAAGGTGGCAGAAACCAGCTGGGGGAAAAAGCAGCATCCCTGAATAGGACATTTTAGATGCCTGAGTTCTGCTGAGAATTTCAAAGGAAATAACTGTAAGAGGCAGCACTACTTGGGTTAAAACTGGCTAAATTTCCTCTTGAGATTGCAGCTCCTCTAGCTAATAAATCTAGTAAAAAAGTGATTCACCTTTAGTGTATGCTATAAACCATTTTCTGATGCCTTAAGTACATTGCTCACTGCCCTGTATTAAAAACAAAACCCATAGTTGTAAATGTCAATGACTAGGATTGTTAGAGCTCTTGTATCTCCTCGCTTTAGTGTAAAAGCTGGAAACACCCATTACCTCTTAGATGACTTTAGGATAACATTTTGCATTCAGAAATATAAATGGCATAAAGTCAAACATGATCTGACAGAGAAATGCAAAATGCCTTCAAATAGTCCTTGGACTAAAATGGAAAAGTTCAATGGCAATGCTTATCCATTTGTAAGTACACTTTTATAACACAAAATATACAGCATGATTCCATCACCTTTCCTTTGTCTGTTCGCTGTTAAGCTGAGGTTAATTTAATCAAAGTCGACGCAGAACTGAAAAAAAATTATAATCCATACAGACATTGACAGCTACATAATTTATTTTTGATACCTTAGGTGGAGTTATCTGGAAAGAAATAGATATTTCTATGGCAAAAGGGAGGAAGAAGCTTGGATTTGGAATCATTGTATATAATTCAGATTTTATTATTATTGGTGGGAGGCAATGGAAAATAACTATACATAGAAAGTTAAAGTATTGATGCCACTAAAAGTCAAACTCTCTGTATTGGTCCAGACAGATGTACACCACAGCAAGAGAATTTGTTTTCTCAAATACTACAGATGGTTATAAACCATTGCTTCAAGGAATATTTTCGGTATGTGAGGAGAACTTCTATTATTAGGTACAGTACAGACATGAAGTAGATAAATAGAGTATTTTTATGTAAAGATAGCAGTGCTACAGTAAATATAGTGTTATTTATTTAAAATAGTTCTAAACACAGTCGTCATCCTGTTTTGGGAAACTTGCCAGGGAATTCACCATGAGCAAGTTGTGCGTTCAGGTGCAGAGTAGGTGATCTGAATGTCTTAAAGTCCTAATGAGTGACTTGTGAAACTTAGTTTGCTTCCATAAACTTTGCGATTTTAAACTTTTCAGATGGTGTAAAGGAGAGAAAAACATCTTTCCCTGCTTTTGAACAATTGGAAAGGCATTGCAATGTTTAAAATTCTGGGTTGGAACTCAAGAATAATCCTGTATACTGCTGACTTTTCGGTTTTCCTTATTTCTGCATGCATTGGTTTTCCTTCTATAATATAGAGATTACAACAGCTTTCTTTTAAAATCTACTTTTAGACAATGTGAACTTTTATATCTAATCAAATTGTACTTCAAAGATTTCTTTATTCTCTGTTCTTTGTCTCAACCATGTTATCTCGAATCTGATGAGATCTTAAGCATTGTAGGATAGATTCTGTTGTTTTATATGACCATGAATTCTCTGTCTGACCTTTTAAAAATTACTATCTATTTAAAAACATAAGCCTAAGAGATAAAATACGATGAGCATAGCTTCCTCATTACACTGCTTGCCATCACAAGTATTTTCTCATTAAGCTGTGTACCTATGGCAGGTAAAAGCTGTCAGAATGTAATCGTTGTGCCAAGGTAAAGGTTCAGACAAGGTGCATACTTTTTACAAATACAGAGCAGAAAAGTTCCATATTTACATAATTATCTCCATTTCCATATAAAACATCTCCATTTTGAAGAAACTTGCCAAGCTTGTTGCTTTTCTTGTATAACGCATCGTGGAAGCAGCAGAGAGTTGTAAATGATGGTGATCTTAGAAATACACTGTACCTTTAACATTTTTAGTGGTAGAGTTAAATTTTCCATTTTGAACCTGCAGTAATCTAACAAGCAATGGACTACTTTAATGTGATTCTTGGCACTCATTAACCCTTGATTACCTTTTCCATCAACCAGCAGGAGCAAGTCCTTGGCATTTATTAGCTATTGATAACTATCTAATGCCAGTGAGCTACAGCACCTCATGTTATTAGATGTTGCCTGTTGAAGCCTCAAAGGGTATCAAGCCGAGAGTGTGCAACAGAATGCGTACAGTGTGGTTAGTTTCAAAACTGAGACTACAGTTTGCCTACTCATGTATAATTTCAGATTTATCCAGACTACTCAATGGTCTATTTGTGAATGGTTATCATAGTTTTGTGATATTTGCAAGCATTGTAAAATGTGCTCCAAATGCATTGAAAATTATAAGGTAATAGTAATGTTATAGGGAGAATATTATTCTTAATGTACATATCTCTTGCTTGATAGTTTATATTAATATCCTAGTAAACAAGTTCACTTAACAGTATGGGTGTGTGAAATGAAGGGTATTGAGAAAACAGCCTGTTACCAACACTGCTTTTTACATTCTGCCACTCTAGATATAGAATATAGATTTATGAGATGTCTCGATTGTACATTACTTTCTGTGTGTACAATTGAGTGCACTACAGAACTATTAACAAAAGCGTCCTGGTCTGTGGTTTGTAAATGATGAGAGTTTTATGAAATGAACACTGTTAAGTTTTACCAAAATCATAACAATGTTTTTGCAGCTGTGATGGTCTCTAGAGGAAAAATGGGGAAGATTTTTAGAAAAAGCTAACATTCTTAACTCTCTGTCTTACTTAACTACTTGGAAAAATGAATACCTGTGAACTTTTGTTCTCTTTCTCCTCCACTCCTAACAATATTATTCTGCCCAACAAATATTACCTCTTCTTACAAACGTTACTATGCTGGAGTACATTATTAATTGCAAATTAGTTCCTCAGTTTATGATCAATATATGAAAAGATTTTATATGTTTTGCTATTCCTAATGACTCTTTCACTGGTTACGTTTAGTATGAACTTTAATTTGCTTAATGGTTTTGTGTTTCTCACTCCACATTTTTAGACTCAGGTACTCCCTGGTACTCTGGAAAAGTGCATATCTAACTTTAAAAATATACTTAAACCTTGCTGAATTGAAGCCTGATGGCTAGCACTGCTTTTCTCTGCTTTATCCCTTCCTAAAAAAAATTAACAGCTAAGCTACTGAACAACTTTTGGACAACTGCACCAAATGCAATAACATTAATTTCAAGGTATATCTTGAATTGGAAGTTTCATCTTGTCCTATTTTGGTAAATGTCAATGAATGCC
>CM062600.1:2956999-2986999 GCA_031468815.1 Morus bassanus | reverse complement strand
TATGACTTAAAATTAGTTTGAACATATTCTTTTCCTTGTAAAATAATGGCTAGATTATTTTCTTATTTGTGGGGGAATTGAGGCACAACACAAAATTAAACTACAAATAGGGTTTCTTAAGTCAGCAGTAGTTACCTCTAATATAAAATGTATGCATTCCCTCAATTATCACCAAATATGTAACTTTTGTTTGGTACCAGAAAAGACTTAGGTTATTACATGGTTTGGAGCAAAGGCTAGGAAAACTACTGAGGTTAGTATTGCTGTGCAGGACTTTGAGCAAGTTAATTCTGTGTGCATCTCTTCTGCCACTGAGATATTCTGATTTTTTCCCCTTTTGTTTGCAATCAAAGCAAAGTAAAGAAACTCATAAATGCTGTATAACTCATAAATGCATGTAAAATGTTTTTCAGTCAGATTCTGCAGCTGTTTAAACATCTCCAAAATATCTCAGACATGGTCACTGTTCCCCACACTACTTTGTGTTTTACCAATTTAACAATTTAGGAAGTCAGCTGAGCCTTTGTATCTAGCAGGCTGTCTATTCTAGCCTTCTTCCTTCAGTGCAAAAAGAATATGCACTATTTAAATTAGCGTGCTGAATATACCCTGTTTGCTAACTGTCCAACCATGCAATGTCTTTCATTATTGAATCTGGTTCCTGGAATGAATATGATAAAAGACATGCTGGCTGATGGGCTTAGATTAACAATGAACCTTGTAATTGTCCGGAAATATATATTTAATTCATAAAAAGTCTTAAATCATGACATAATGATGGGGAGGTTTTTAAAAGAAAATGAAATACCAGTAATCACAAAATAATTGAGAATGTTGGAACTATTATTTTTCTTGACAGTATAAAACTTTTTACCATTTCTTTGCCGACATGTATAATTTTCATTATATTCGTGTATGTAAAATAAATTAAAATTAATTTACATAGCAATTTTTCTAGAAAGCAGCCACAGCTATAGAGGTAGGTCAGAAGAACAAAAATAATGCATTGAGGTCTGTCTTTTTGTAAGAGAATTAAAATTTTTACAGAAGTAATATAACACATAATGCAATAGCACATAATATAGTCAGGCATAATAGGCTGAAGTTAAGGTTAGGGAGATTAATGCTGACCATGTATTAAAAAAAAAAAAAATTAGGTTCTGTAATGTTCTTCCAATGGGTATTGTTGGAACCATGATACTTGTGATATTTTTAATTGCATTAAGAAACGTTATATATGCAGCAGAAATTATTTGTTAAACTTTCACAGGTCCTGCAACTCTTAGCTTGTCCTTCAGTCTTTCATTCTTTCTGTATCCTATGTTACCTATAAAGTAATCTTTAAACTATTTGGGCTTAAATCTCCTCTCAAGACCTTAAATTGAGACCACTGACACAAAGACATAAATTTGCTTCTTTTAGTGGATTTGGATCTATCTTCTTTTTCCTCAGACAGAGGAGATGTGGCCTTGGTGTTCTGATTATTGAATTTAAAGGCTTAGGGATTTACATTTCTCCAAATGTTTTTAGATGAGTCAGAAGAAGAGCACTCACAAATATTTTTCCAGTGAGGAAAGAGGTAGAAAATACTAGAGATATTTGCTCCTCTGGCAGTAACTCTCTCATTTTTTACCCTAGTTCCTGGGGTAACATTTATAGAGATCCTTTCCTGAACTTGGCCTATCTTAGGCTGTGTTTACAGACCAGGGATTGCTGCTGCTCTGCCTATTATTTCCTCTGCTTAAGTACACAGTCACTTTTTCTGAATTTACCAAATCATTTTCAGAATCAACATATTGGATTTAATGGGCTTGGATCATGTTTTGTTTCTGTGAACAGTGGAAGTTGTTGAGTTCTGATTTGACGTCCTGAGCATAAAGCTTCATCCAAACCAGGACAAATGCTCTCTCCAATCAACTGTCATCTGCTTCTTTCCTATGGATGGTTTATAAGCTGACTGATTCTGGACTGTTTTGCCTGCAGTGGGTAATGGGATGTCAACACAGGAATGTGGTGACTCCAGACCCTTTTGGCTTGCTTAGTCTTCTTAATAAGATGAATTGCAGCTCACTTGTCTAGGAAGACAAAGGTTTTATACTGTCTTATGCTTTGGTTTTCATAATGAAGACTGAGAAGCCTTTTGATTTTTTTCCCTTCAAATCTACAAACTTTGCCTGGAACAATCATCCTCTTCTGTCGTTGTGAATAACTCTGGCCTTCACAAGCAGCCCAGTCACTTTAAATGTTTCCAAAACCTTTAAATGAAGTATCTCTTATCAGCGCAGGAGTGTTTGAACCAGATGTACTGGAGCTATTTCATAAAAGAAGATGATTAAATATGTGGAATAAATGTTTTCAGTTGTGAACAAGCATGAAAATCCTCAGTTACAAATGCCTTCCCTGCTGCTCACTGACCCTTAAAATAGGGGTTTATTCTGGAGTGTCTTCTGAGTTTTAATTGTCATTACAGCACCCTGCTCTTTCCACTACTGTTACTCAAAGTACTCTGCGAGAATTAGTCTTCTTTCATCATATTAGGTGTCATACCCTTATGTTTAGGTTCCATTTTGTGGGACTCCAGGCAACACAAGAGGTGATCTATTTATGACATCTATCAGATCCTTCCAGTTTCAATGACTTTGTTGGGCTTTACAATCCATATAAAAACAGATTACAGCTTGAATAACTACTTGTAAAAGAAATAATGTGGCATAAGAACTTCTTTTAATGTGCCATGCAGTCATCAAGTTGTTAGAATGGAGATGGTGGCCAATGACTGCATGGTAGAAAAATTTAGGGGAGAGTACTTCATTTCACTGGAGGCTCAGATGCAGCTATGGCTATATGGACCCTGATCAGGATGTTAAACGTTTGTGATACTGCCTACCAAATGACAGGTAGGCTTTCTCTTGTTTCAAAGATTGGTGAAACCTGTATGGACAGGATTGTAGGCATGTTCTTCCAAAGCTAATGTGAACTACATCTTCTGAAGTTCTCTGCACTGACCATTCACGTCCACAAAAAATGTGTGTGTGTGTAGGGTCCTGCCCCAGGGGAATAACAACCCCATGCACTAGTACAGGTTGGGGGCTGACCTGCTGGAAAGCAGCTCTGCTGAGAAGGACCTGGGATGCTGGTGGATGGCAAGGTGACCATGAGCCAGCACTGTGCCCTTGTGGCCAAGAAGGCCAATGGTGTCCTGGGGTGCATTAAAAGGAGCATGGCCAGAAGGTCAAGGGAGGTTATGCTCCCCCTCTACTCCGCCCTAGAGAGGCCACATCTGGAGTGCTGCGTCCAGCTCTGGGCTCCCCAGTTCAAGAAGGACAGGGAACTACTGTCCCGCAGAGAGCTACAGAGATGATCAGGGAACAGGAACATCTGTCTTATGAGGAAAGGCTGAGAGACCTGGGTTTGTTCAGCCTGGAGAAGAGAAGACTGAGCAGGGATCTTACAAATGCTTATAAATATCTGAAGGGTGGGTGTCAAGAGAATGGGGCCAGACTCTTTTCAGTGGTGCCCAACGACAGGACAAGGGGCAATGGGCACAAGTTGGAGCACAGGAAATTCCACCTGAATATGAGGAAAAACTTCTTTCCTGTGAGGGAGCCAGAGCAGTGGGACAGGCTGCCCAGAGAGGTTGTGGAGTCTCCTTCCCTGGAGACGTTCAAACCCTGCCTGGATGCGGTCCTGTGCCCCCTGCTCTGGGTGTGCCTGCTCAAGCAGGGGGGTTGGATGAGAGGATCTCCAGAGGTCCCTTCCAACCCCTACCATTCTGGGATTCTGTGATTCTGTGTTCCAAAAACCTTATATCTCATTAACACTATCCTTAAAATCTTTGTATTCTTCTCCTGCAAACCACTACGCATTCTTTAAGTTCCAGGGGTTACCATATTAAATTATTAAAACCATAACTTTCAGATATGGACTTCTATATTCTTTAGGGAAAGAAATGGTGTATCAATTCCTAAGAAACAGATTTTGGCTATTTAAAATATTAAAGAACAGGCCTGTAATTGTAATTCAACTTCCATTATAATTTTAGGAAACAAATAATGGAAATATGAGTTTATTCATATTGCTAACTTCAGACATCATGAAACTTTGCAGAAAATAAGACTGTGAGAATTAATTGATATAGCTGATCTCTTAGAACTGTTAAAATCATGCAGACCTCAGATGACTGTGGAAATTAGGTGCCTACTGCACTGTAACCTTTGTCTGCATTATTAACAAGCATAAGATTGTATTAGAAATAGACTGTGCTCTTTCCAAGAGCTGATATGCATTAATTTATCACAGAAGGACAAAAACCTGAGATTATATTTTGACAAACATTCCAAAGTTTGAATGCAAAATTGAACCTTTTATGCACTTCTTCCTGCAGCTTTCCTGACTCTTTTTTCCTCATTGGATATTCCTCCCAGTGCTTGACTGCTTCACAGGCTGAATTGTTGTCCCACCTGTGTCAGTCACAGGATGTTGTTGAGGTGTTCAGCCCTTATGCTAAGCCAAGGAACCCTGTGGCTTACTTCATCAACCATGTATGGCACCCGGCTGGTGGAAAGAGAGCATAACTGAGAAATTGCCCATTGCTTTAAAAGGGATGGATGCTCTTGACATCCAACTATGTAGAACCATGTCTTCCTTGCAGACACTATAAAACTATAACTAAGACTATAACTAACTATAAGTAAGACACTGCAAAACTATAAAGTAGCTCTTTAAAGAGCCATTATTGTGTTGTGAAGCCAAAAAGAGGTGTTTAACTACAAGACAATTTTCAAATTCTCTTATTTCAGACAAACCAAGTCCAACCTCATATTCTGAAGTTATTTCTGAAGCCTCATGGACTTTTTTTTGCCCTTAATATATCACTGAGGCATCACTGTTGGTTTTGCAACTGATCACACCTGAAGACAAAATAATCTCTTCCTGCCTTCTGTTTTTGAAATGGAAAATGAATTCTAACTTCATAGCCTTCAAATACAAGTACTACTTCTCTCTCGAGTGAGAAAGAAATGTCTTCTCCATCCTAATTTCATTAGAGAATCCTACTTAAAGAGATTATTTTGTTAATCTTTTTTTTGAAAGATTCAAGACCATGCAGCACATCATATCACCTCAGATTGTAGGTTTGAATCTGCTCACTTGTTCCTGCTGGATATCTGCATAGTTCTGCACTCTTCATACCTTTATTTCTGTTCATCATTCTCATAAAATCTGTATCTGTGTTACCAAGGGAAATCCAAGGATTTACTCTGACAGAACAAGAGCAGAGAGTGATCTGCAGCCATGTAGGATGCATAAAAAACTTCATTTCTGTTTTATGCAGTTCAGCCTATTCTCCACTTTCCTTGTATAATATTTACTACTCTGCCTAAGTGGTAACTGCACTACAGAGGATAGTGTTATCTAAACTGAAAAATCAGTGCAAATGAAATTACTGACATTTGATATAGAAACATCTTCTGTAAAAATGTATTTTTGCTGCTCCTACAGACAAAATGGAACCATTTTCTTCTGATAAAAGGCTGGCTTATTTGGAGTAGTGCCTGATTTTTTAGTATTCCAATAATCCTACTTCTTGTCATCTTAAAGCCTTGACCAAGACCTGCTCTTACTCAATTTCTGCCGAAGAATCAGTCATAAGTGACTTTTCTAAAAGAGTTATATGGATACACCTAGCTTAGAGGATCGCCATTCTGTATTTCCCACTTATCTTGCAACTTAGGTATCAGAAAGTACATCACGGAGATGTTTTGTTTAGATCACGTGCTGACCCTTCATGCACACTGAAGGCTAGTGACTATGACAAAATGTCAAATACCCAAAGCTCAGTTACTTTTACCAAACAATTTTTACCTCTCTCAAACCTGGTAAGAGTCAACAGGATCACGCCATCACGTGCCTGAAGAGTACACATCAGCTGTTAGCAGAAGTACCAGTATTTCCATAATGCCATGACAGCCTCCCTGTTCTGTGACACTCTGAGCTATGCTGCATGCCTCTCCCATCATCTTCATGCACAGGGATGAAGATCTGTGTGGCCTTTCTATTCTCAGCTGCAGGGAAAAGAAAGAAGTTGGAGGTAGATGCACTCCCAACCATCCCTAAGTCAGCAGTAGACTTCACTCTTTAGATTAGGGCTGGGCAGAGTCAGACAACTCATGGTCAACCAATGAGGTCTTCAAGCCCCAAAGCAGGAAAAGAGTAGCCCCATGTTATGGACTTCTGTGTTTGTGAGATTAGTTTGTCTAAGTACTGGTAAAGGAAGGACCAAGGAGAAAGCTTTTTTCCGCCCATTTCCCCTGTTTTTTCTCTTTGCCCTCTTTTCCCTGCCTTCTGGACCTTTCACTGGCCAAAATGTCACCTGTGATATTTGCTGATCTCATAGTGAAGGATGCAGTGATACTGTCCAGCACCAGCTGAGTTTCTGGTCCTTCTTGCATTCATAGTACGGTTTGAACGTACTATGTCCTTTGTATTTGTGAGAAGATTACATTACCAAATAACAGATAATTTGTGGTTTCTGTAGGCTAACTGTAGGTATCACAGAACACTTCACAACTAGTGTATGTACGTGAAAATAAAGAGGAAAAGCTGCCTTCAGATTCATATGAACTTCAGAATTGCTAGAATTGTGCTCTGGCCACTTCAGGTATATCAGTTTTGTCAGCCTAGCAGGAGGAAATTCCCTTTTCATCTGTTTCACTGTGGTTCAGACAGACAGTGGGGTGCTGGTATCATAGGGACCACATGTTCAGTCTACTCTAGACTCACATCCTGGACCTTTCCTTTTGTAGTTTTTGTGGCCAGTTCTCACATAGCATCTATAGGCTGTAATTGAACATCAGCGAGGAAGAAGAGTGGGATTTTTCTGCCACTATTTTCTATATGGTCAGGAGTGGGATAAAGAGTTCAGTTCTTCCAATGTGTTTGTCCTCAATCATTGAAGGTACTAGAAGCAAAAATAGTATCTCTACATGTGCTCTGTAGAGTGGAGGATCTGAAGCTTTTCAGATTTTTGTTAATATTTTATCACTATGTAGAGTATTATCATTTGTATTTGACTTTCATAAAGATACTCATCTTGCCTATGATCCTGAATGAGGTAGAAAAGCAGTATCACCTTATGAACAGAAATGTTTCTAGCCTCGTTTATGAGTAAAGAAATAGAAATGCATTAAATCTGATGGAAGAACAGATATTTGGCACTAATTCCCTGTGTGGGTACGCATATCATGTCAGTAGGTGGAGGGTTGACTACCTCCCTCTGAAAAATTAAAAAGAGAAATTTTCCAACTGAAAAACTATTTTATATTTTCTCTCATTTTATATACATATATATACACACACACATATAAATACATACATACATAAATATAGATAAAGAAATCTCTAAGTTATTATAATCAGAGACAAAACCAGAGCTTCTTCAGCTGAAAAAATCGCTTCATATTGTTTTGAGATTCACAGGATTTGAATGTTTCATCAAAATTATTTGAGAAAATTGAGTTTTGTGTTGTGAACATTTCATATAAATCTAGCATTACATTATTATTGTTTTACTGATTCTCAAAAACTACATATACAACTGCTGTAGAATGCTTGCGGTATGACATTTTTGTTCTGAATGTGTTGACTTTTGACTTGTTCAGTTATTGCCAGCATTTCAAAGACAAAAATGAAAAAGCAATGAGACAAGCCACAAAGAGTGAAGTGAAAGCTGAACTGGATCTTGTAGCTTTAGACATAAATCTTTTCTTGAGATAAACTTTTAATTGAGGACCAAAAATTAGGGGATGTGAAAATTCAAGATTTCACAGACCTATACAGCTAAAGAAGGTCTTTACAGTAGATTTGTAGCAACTGGATCAGATTCAAAATGCCCAATGAAAATTTCCAGCAATTCTAATGTCATTGTCTCATGTGCTAAGGCAAAGATATATTTTCCTCTTTGTTTTCATATGCTAGACTGTATTGCCTGCTATAAAATCTTCATTTTCATAATGTACGTGAATAACCTGCAAGCTGTGTAAATGTTTTGACACATGCATACTGTTTCTTTTTATGTATATAAAATAAATGCCCTACTATCCATCATATTATAAACTGTGACAAACTGCATATATGTGTTTCTTCTTCACTTGTTTTTAGATGTGATAATTCAGCTGTTTCCTTTGACTGGGAAATTTTACAGCCTTCAAAAGTCCATGGGTGGGAAGGGGAAGGTTACTCATTGTAACCTCTGCACATTTTACTGTCTTGCATAACACATACTAGAAAAAAGGTGCAAAAAAACATCTATTACAAAATCATTCAAAAAATTAAACTTTTCAAATATAACAGTAGTTTTATTAGTCTTTAACTCTGTGGATTTACATTTTACCTTGAAGATAACTTTTTTTAAACTGATTAAAATTTGACTTCAGTCTAATAGTTTTGCACACTAATATAGTTTTATTTGAACAGCAGTATTTATTAAACAGTTCTAATCAAAATCGTATTGTCTGAGAAAACCTAAAAGTTTGTTCAAATAGCTGCAATTATATAAATTATCTTCCTGTTACTTTCTTCTAAGAAATATTAAAGCAATCCTGTAAACATAGTTACTTAAGAGAAGCTTTTCAGAGTAAATAACTTCAAAATCCATAGGAAAATATTTGATACAAAACTCTTTGGACTATAATGAGGCCATTACAATTGCCAGTGTATTTTACCAAAAAATCTCACTAGCTAGAATGTAAGCACGGTTACAAGTTTAAAGCCTGTTGGTGATCTAAAGATACGGAGAATTATTGCTCGATATAAATTGGATCCATTGACCATGGGGACAAATACACAAAAGCAAGTACTGAACCCATTTATCGGGGCTGGCACAAAACTAAACAAACTTTGAGTAAAGTAGGAGTAAAGAACCAGTTGTTTTAGTTTAATTTGCTTATGTTAATAAGGTAATTTGAAAAAAGAGAGTAGTTTAATACCTGTGGTAAAAGAGAGTGATAGGAAAGGGAAGAGTGAAGAGAGATGAACAGTTGAAGAACAGAAATAACAAGATGGAGGAGACATGAAAGATTAGCACAAGGTAGGTGGAGTATAGACAGATTTACAAACTATCAAAATGTGGGTGTCTTCCTGTTTTTCAGTTTTTAATTGAAATATGAATTTTAATTCCCATCTTTTCACCTTAATCTTTTTAAGATATTCTACAGGTTTTATTAGACTTTTGGTCTAGAAGATGGGGAGTGATTGCCTTGTGATGAATGCCTATCTGCAAATACTGGTTTCTACCCTTTATTTGTGTCAGTAAGCTCTGGTGCGTTACACATGATTTCACTGACATGGTTTGTTTGCATTTGCTAACATATGTCTCAGTGTGGGACCTCTGTGTGTGTTTTAATGGCTGTCTTGTGTTGGCAAGCTGTGTTTGTTGTTCTGGCAAGATTTCTTCTGGAGGATGCTGTTTTGTGTAAACTTTGATGGATTTGGGGTTTTATCGTCAAAAGACTAGAAAGAAAAAAAGGGGAAGTTTTGGGGGAAATGGTTCATTTAAATAGTTCTGGAAAATTAGCTTGAAGCAATTGTTCTAAACCTGTGCTCAGCTTGAGGACTGAGGTTTCTTCATAGGCAAGTTTTACAAAGATGGATATTTTGTTAGACCAACAGATGCTGTTGGACACAAACAAAAAGCTATCTTCAGTTTGGAATACGAACAGCAGTGTCCCTTTGTGGTGTTTCCTAACTTGAAGGAAATCTCTGGAAGATGTCAAAAAAAGAGACATGGATGGGATTCCCCCATCAAAATTCAACTCTAATCCCAGAAAAGCTGCTGGACTCTGCAGTAATTACAAATCTGCATCGGGGCAAATGTAGCCCTACACAAGTGGAAACAGTGTTAAAGGAGTTATTCTGAAGGTTTAGGTCATAAAACTGAATCACAGGTAAGAAAACTACACTGACAGAAGACATTCAGCGCAAAAACTGCAATCCAACACTAAGTGAAACAGGAAGCAAATGAGAATAAAATAATGTGTCCCACACTGAGCATTTCTTCTTGGTGCAAACTTCCATCAATAATGTGTAATTTAAAGGACCTCTAATAAACTAAATTTATGATAAAAACTCTACAGACTTTTTCACTAGCAATGGAAAATTTTTTTTCCAGGCTGCTCCTAACTTTTTATCCAAGGCTGTGAGCCATCGCAATTTTGTTCAGATTTGTTTCCTATGGCACAACCTAGGCAAGTCTGCAATTTTTAATTTTTTTTAAATAGGGGCTGTTGGTAAAATTATAAATATTGTAACACCAAAAATAATCACAAAGTGGTTCCAATATGCAATGCACTTTACTGCTTTTATTCCCCCTAATTTCTGGTTTGATTCTAGTTGTGATGCTACACCTAGCTAAATTACCTTTGGTTTTTTTCCAACATGGGATTATGCTGGTTTATCTTATCAAAAAAAAAAAGGCTTTGAATTTAAACTACGAATATGCTAATGCCTTGAACCACTAAGAATGAACAAGCAATTTTTCCAGCAAAACCAATCCTCTTCTTTTCCCTGAATGTCAAATAGACAGTCTGAACTCGGCACCTCTTTCTTAAGGCCTTATTTTCTACCTTCTCTAGAAGGTCTACACCTATGCTCCAAACGAATAAGCAATGAAGATAGTAAACAGTCTCCCCTTTCTCTTTGGTTCTTTTAGCTTCCCTATATTTCCTTTTTTATTTTTTCAGCAATTTTTATGTGAAACCACATCCCACATCATTTTCTTCCTGGTTTTGGAGAGCACTAATGTGCTAATTACCCTCCCACAGGAGAACTCCCTCTGCACTTCTCCTAGTTATGAAGGAGGTGGTCCTTTATCTCACTTATTTCTCACCTCCACAAGTTAATATGGGGATCACGTCTGTTTATGAAAGCACAGCTACTTGTATGGCTTTTTGAAGTGTGTCTGCTTTGCCAGGTTAAAGACCATTGATAAGGATCTCATTTGGGGAATTTTCTAACCAAGCATCTGAATAACCTTTGGATGTTAATTGATAAATTCTTACAGAGTTTTAATTCCAGACATTTTGAAATTTCACTGCTGTCTCTGAAAGCAAGATTTAGTGGTCTGTAGTGTTTTCACTTAAGCGTGCTACATTAGTGTGTGCAGAATTAAATGATCCAGTTTTGGTTTCTTTTCTTTCTTTTTTTTCACCTCCAAATGTCCAAATTCATATCAGGATGTTTATCATTTCTGTACAAACATATGTACTCTACATATCTTTTAAGGTAAGGTAAACCAGTAGCCTAAGCACACTCTTCGCTTCCCTTGAACCCCAGAAAATGTAAAACTATATTTGCACTATATAAACGCAGGTGAAAACGTACATCTGCCTTCGACGTGAGCCAGATATATGTTTCTAAATCTATGTGGGAAGACATATCATAAGCTTTTTGTTAGAAGGGGCCTCTACACTAACATTAAATGTTGATTTGTTTTAGCCTGCCTCATATAGTCACTTATTCGGCTACAGTCGGTCCAGGTGCAAGTTGAAACTGATAAGAACTGGCAGTGTTTGTTTTATTGTGAACCTTATTCAGCCTGATATTTAATTATGTTTCCATGTGGATTTGTAATGTGGATTAATAGTTTTATTTTACTCCTGTGATTAGTTTCTGTTTGTTCTAATTTCTTTTTGGCTCTTTCTTGACCTTGAGGTGAAAAAACACAGAAGATGTATTCCCTCAATTTAATGCCAGTCTGAGGTGTTTCTCCTGCATCATCAGATCAATGAAAAGTAAATAGCCTACACTTCTTGTTTCACAGTGCAGTATTGATCTTTCTTCAGCTTTTGCTTCCCTTTTTCCCTGCGTCTTGTGTCTTTCAACCCCTGGGACCGAAGTGATTGCCATAGATTGGACAAGCTAACAAGCGCATGATAAGGAACTAGTGTTTTGTGGTATACTCACATTCACATGCCTGGTATATAAAGCCTGGACCTCTCCGCATTGAAAGAGAGGTGCCATTTTGTGTATGGCACAAGTCACTATGAAAAAGAGCCACAGGGAAGGCACCAGAGCAGCAGAGGATTTTATTCTCCACACCGATCTTTTATTCCTACAGCTGGTGCCAAGCTGGGTGAGGACATTACTCCTCTGAAAAGTAAGACAAGTAGCCTGCAGGGAATGCCACAAGCTGCTTTTTGCTATGGCGATGTATGGGATGGTGGCAGCCCATGGGTAAGTCTGAAGTCGATCTTATAATGACCGTGATATGTGTGTCAAGTCCTATTTAAATTTGGAGCAGCAGAGACCTATGCAGAAAGTTTGAGAGATGCAATGGAAATATACGAATTCTGGTTGGAAATGGGACAGTCGGCATCATGTAGTGAGTATATTTTGTAGTTCAGCATTGATCTGAGAAAAGCTGAAGTCAGTATTTTATTTAGTAAATGAATTGAATTCATATAATACCTTTGGGGGGTTGGGGGTTTTATGCCTTTTTTTTCAAGAAATTTTGGGAAGTATTTTCCCTTTAAATTCTAATTCAGTGGCAGAGACTGAGTTTTTAATACTTCGGAATAGTGTCTGTAGTGTCTACCTGTCCTCAAGTGTTACACAGGTTAAGGAATCAAATCTCTTTCAATTTTATCTCTGGGCCCTTAACTGTCCAAAGTGTTCCCTGGTACTGAAAAATGGTTAAATTAATAATTGATATTCTATTACATGATATGCAGTCTATTGTTTCTTTCAGGGAGATAGGTATTTGTGCTGTGCAGTGCAGAAGTTTTCTCACATTGCTTAAGGTTTGTGAGAATGCTATTTTTGTCTCGAGGTGCC
The DNA here is from genome assembly GCA_031468815.1 of Morus bassanus. Classification (NCBI taxonomy): domain Eukaryota; kingdom Metazoa; phylum Chordata; class Aves; order Suliformes; family Sulidae; genus Morus; species Morus bassanus. The sequence continues at coordinate 2,974,171 of CM062600.1, read as the reverse complement.
TATTAGTGCCTCATGTTGTTGGGTTCCTACCATATTAATCTGTTGTAAATTAGTCTCATATCATCTTTCATGCACTTAAGTTGGTTACTGAGTATATATACACCCAATTTAGCATGCTTCAAAGTAGTTATCATAGGTGACCTGATATAAAGAATAAAAGAATCTGTACAGTCTTTAAAGAAAAGTTGCTATTTTATTTGCAGTCTGGTAAAGGCTAAGGCATTTTTTTTATTATTATTATTTTATGTTTGTTTATAGATATTAGTATTGTACATATGCATTTGTGAACATGTTATTTTTACACATTTTATTATAGTGTTACAGTAGCTAACATGAAACCTTCTGTACTAGTACAGTAGTAAACTAAATTCTGTATTCTTCTATTATTATTAACAGTACAGTGATATATGAGTTTCATATTTCCCATGGACACCACTGCAATGCGGTTTGTTGGCAGTATTTTCAGTGGTACACTTTTATAAGGTAGATCTTTGTTGTTTAACGTGTTTTAAAAAAGTCAGTGTACACTACACAAATTATGCCTGATGTAGGAGCTATTCTATCTCTTTCTAGTTTTATGACATTTTACACTTCTTGGAGCTAGATGATTGTTCTAACCCAAGCTATTATGTAATCCTTAGGGTAACCCTGCTGCTGATTTGAACGCTATTAATTTTCTATTATAGTGTGCTAAAGATGTTCTACAGTGTGAAGCTCACCTGCATTATTGAGTCAATGACCAATTGCAGAGTTACTCTGTGGTGGTTGGAGCTTAACTCAACCCTTTGGGATCTCATTTATTATTTGCAGATATTGATTCTGGAAAAAGAAAAAGCTAAGATGTGTGAATCTAATACTGACTTAGACCTAGCCTACAGCTGTTAACTCCTAATGGTCTGCTTACTATATATGTGTTAACTGAAGCTTGAATTTCTTTATGTTTTCATGTACAATAAGCTATTTGCTGCTACTTCATAAATATTTAAAAGCTTCTATGCAACTTAGTTAGTCATATAGCATCAAGTCAGATATCTCCTATATTTAAATTGACTTTAGATTTAATTATTTTCCTGATTCCTTATTAATAGAATATGGAGATTAAGAAAATACTTTAGGCAATTAAGTTTAGTGCTATGTTTTACATAATTTGCACAAGAATCTCCACTAGAAAATTCATATAAAGAATGTGCTTTAATTCCCTAGGGACAACAGTGTTTTGTGCTTGTGAATTTGTCTTCAGGACAAGTGCTACAGTTGTATAACAAACTAATCAAGTAAGGGTATAATCTCCCATTTTCTCCTGTTGTATTATCAGTATGGTGACTCTCCAGCTCCACTTCTTCCTGTAATGACTTAATATAATCATGGTAACAATCATAACAAGTACCTTTTTTATTTTTTTTTTTCTCCATTCTGTTCTCATCTTTTTCTACTAATTTATCTGAACTTAAAGAAAAAAAGCTTCTGGAAGGTTTTTGGAGTTGACTTACTGGTGTTTCATAATCACCTAAATGTCCTTTATCATGGACAGTAAAACTCAACTAAATCAATCATCATCAATTATTTGATTAGCCCAAAATCAGTAATAGATGAGGTTTCATGCAAAACAGAGAAATGTATATTGAAAGACAGGAAAGAAATATATTCTTTACAAGCATTAACAGCAACACACCACAGCAAGGGAACGGATGATTTAGAAAAGCCTGGTAGATAAAACTTGTCCATATTCTTCAGAAATGGGGCTGTTAAAAAACTGGATATCACAAAGAAAATATTGTCTGGCAGAAAAGTGGAGTGCTTAAGTAATTCATGCCAGTGTCTATTTTCAGGTTATATTGAGACACTTCCTATAGTCTTTTCAGTGATTATTCACTATGAGCCTGCTACGGTCCAAAACTGCCTTTTGCTGAAGAGCAAGCAAAGAGCTGTGTACATTGCTTGTAGTTTATGTACTTATTAATATTTAGATGGAGAACAGGTACAAAGAATAAATGCAGTTAGAACTGGTATTGCCCCAGCAGGTGGTGGGAAACATTTCCACTCCAGTAACTTTAAAATTCTGTTTACAATTAAGTAAAGTATGAACATAATAGCTAATAAGAGACAGTAAATAGCTCTTTCTCAATGTAGCTTAAAAATAGCTTTCCTGGAGTTATATCATCATGTTCAAACTAGCCTTCTGATTTAGTTATGTGTCATAGGAAATGAGAAGGTATCCTTTATCTAACTCTGAATACAATGTCAAAGGCTGTGTGGAAGCATTTCCTCAAATTGGGGAAACTGGGACCTGGGGTGGGATTTCACTTAGGCTGAACCCTATAATTAGATTGTATAAGCGTCTTAATGATGTTAACTAGATGGAATACAGAAAAAAATCATCTTTGAGTTCATATAAATATAAATGTGAATGTGATTTACATTTTATTCCTATCCTTTTAAAGACTTAACCCTAGTTACTCTTTTGTAAATATTTTAAATTTAGTATATATTCCATTTATAGATTGAAAAATAAAAAGGCATACCACTCCTGTGCTGTAGCAATACTTGAGTAAGGTCCTGCAATACCCAGAAGCCTCATTTAAGATTCAAAAGTACCTGAGAGGTGAAGGGCTTTTCTAAGATAAAGGCTAGTTTATGAAGTGGAAATTGGCAATTTCAGCACTGAGGAGACATCTTTTAGTGGGTAGCTTTAGCTGGTACGGCGAGCAACAGACAGAAGCAGAGAGTGCTGAATCTCAGGAATCCTTTCCAGGTTTGCAATGCCCTTCGAAATGATGCTTTCTGCAATTCAGGTGGAAGAGCACTTGTCAGTCTGCTAATGTAGCAATGCAAGACTCTGCACAATAATCACTGCAAAGTGAATAAAGCATTAGAACAAATCAGCCAGACAGCCAAAGACTACAGCCTGGTCTGAAATATATCTATGAACACTAGCTCAAGTTCTGCTAAACCCTTTTTTGCAAAAGTGACGGAGCTGTTGTGCCCACACAGAGCTATCAAGAGATGCTACCTGAAATCCCATGAGTAGTAATGGAGATTGCCACGTTTAACCCTGGCTAACAGCCTGTAGAGTGCAGCTCTAGGACGTAATGTCCTGCTTTGGACAGGGGGGTTGTGCGTAGTACCTCTCTGTGCAGTGCAGACATATTCTGAGGCATTTCAAACAGGATCTAAGTAGACTTTGTTACCTAATCTCAAAAATTTAATCCTAATACTTTGCAACTTGAGGCTGAGTAAACTTAACAGTGTCTCTCCTTAGCAAAAAATAAAAAAAAAATATATATTTTTTTTTTTTAAATTCAGCTTTTCTTTTGGAGTATTTATTTCCTCCGTTGGTATATGCCAACATCCCCTCTGGCTGCAGCTGGTGGGTGGATATTTGTGCATTAACATGGCTAAGATAAAAGATGCTGCTTTTTCCATGTGGGTTTTCCAACAAATCTCTGGATCCAATATGCACACATACTGCTAACATACAGACCAAAGAAGTTGCTTCACAAAATGAAGCTATAAATGGTTTTTTTGGTTTTTGTTTGGTTTTTTTTTTTAAATTATCCAGGCAGCTATTACCCTTTTTACAAAAGCTTACTGATGAGAACACTTGCCTGTAACATGCTTGTACATGTACTCAATTGTCTCCTCATTTAGAAGATGTTGAAAAACATGTCTTTCACTTAATGATTTCAGTAGCAAGACTTGGTTATTGGGATGAGGCAGAGAAGTCCTTTAGAGCCTTCCATAGTTTATAGAGGGTCCTGTATGGTCCAGCAGTGCAGAGACTGGGTGCCTCTGCATTTCTGAAAGAGGGGTAAGCGTATGTTCCTGGTGCTATATAGATAATCTGTATGGATAGAACAGATAATATAATTACGAGCAAACTTTGTGTTTTGTATATGGAAATTACAACTTAGAACTGATAAATACAAATAGATTTTAAAGAAGTTCAAACCCAAAATAATTTACCTCATGCTTGATTTCTACCTAAACATGAAGGTTCTGTTCCAAATCAAAGTATCAAATGCCTTAAAAATACTCTTAAAAACATCAACAGTGTCACTGGTAAAACCAACAGCTTCTCCCTGGTGACTTAAAGGGGATGCTTTGAAAGATGTCTTAAAGCAATGAAAACCATGCAGGATTTCAGCCTGATAGCTTAGGTAAAAAGAAATTTTATGAGAAGTTGAAACCAAGGTACTATGAAAGCATTAGGTGACCGAAAGAAAAATAACCACTGCTCTGTAACTTCTCCTCCTGTAGTTATTCCTTTGAATGGAAGAATGTGGTACAATATTCTGAAAGCCTTTTACATTGTAATGCAAGTGGTCAAATTTATTTCAAATTGTTAAGCATACACTTAAAAATTCTGTATAATACGTGATTGGGTGGTTTGGAAGACAGTTAATTCTCATAGAAGTTACTTAGTAGAAAAATTATTATGTGTGATGCTGATACTTCATATCCAAAAGCGTGGCATAATCTCCTATTTATTTCTTACTTTGAAATAAATAACTTCATTAATGGCACTAAGAATTTAATAAAAAAAAAACCCTGAATGAAACAATAATATAAATGCATATATGAAGATTATTGTTAAGGAAAAATATTTTTGGTTAATCAGTAATGATAATTAACTGTAGTTCACTGGATTCAGGTAATTCTTCATATTGCTGTAACACTTTCAGTTAAAGAATTTATTTCCCATCTGAGGTTTGCTTCTGTCAGTTGTAATGATTTGTTAAAAATTTATTTGGAAAAGCTGTAGTTACAAGAAATACTGAAAGTTATAAGTACAAGCTTTGTATGTTTTCAGCTGTTAGGGCTTAGGATGCATATGCTGATTTTTTTTTTTATTTTAAATAAGAGATATATTTGATATAGGATTCATCACCATGTTTAAATAATGAATTTACCAAATTTAACATTATTTTAAACAATGACAACCTACTAAAGGCACTTGTTCCCCACCTCTCCTGTTCATGGACATGTATATTCAAACTTTACATTAGTAAAGATGAATAGAGATCCACAGAAGCCAAGGGCTCTGCTGGTACAAACCCAGTGTATGTATTTACCTTGATGATTTCTGCTTAAAACTTTTTTATGCTTATTCTCTGATTCTTGCTTTCAAAGGAAAACAAGGAGAAACTAAACTCAAACTGGTTACAGAGATTTAAAAGGCAAAGACAGAAAGCCTATAAAGTTTCATATTTCCTCTTTCTGCCTCTTCCAGATCTATAGATATCATTCCAGCAAACGATCAGAGAACACAATAAAAATGTGCTTAACCATGACTTCTTGGAACATTTTGAGTGCTCAGGTACACTAAGTGATTAAAAAGCCAAAGAGAAGGACAACTTTTTCCAAGTTCTGGCTACTTCTTGATAAATGAGGCTGCTGCCCAGTACAGACCAGCAGTACTGGAGTGGAGAGCATGTTGGGGCCTCACTGAGGCCAAACCAGGCAGTGGGGGGGAATCTGAGCACTCAGCCTTCTGCTGATTCCACGGATAATAACTTCATATCACGTGAGATGTTATTAATCAGTAAGATGATTATTGAAGATCTTACTTGTATCTAAAAATCAGGTATTGTACTGCAAAACCACACTGAATCCTGACAGAAGAAAATGAAGAATAAGCAATAATGGTATAAAACAAGACATTGATTACACCTAAGTTTTTCTCATCAGATTTTTCAGTACTTCTTGACTGAGATAAGCTACAATTCCTTCCATTGTGACCTATTTCAAACATCATCAGAATGTAAGACTAGTAATATCGTATTAAAATATAATTTATTTAAATTATTACAGTGTTTTTCTAAATTTTGCAGAGTGTAGACCTGGGCTTCAGAGTTTGGGGTCAGTGTTCTGATTTGGATGACATATCCAGTACCTATCTGACTACAAATAATGTACAACATCAGGCATTTCTTCTGACGTTCATTGGAAGTGAACACTGCAAGCAGGTGACCAAGTACTCCCTCCTGTATGCACTCTTTTTCCTTTCTTCCTTATTAGAAAAATATTATGTGCTGAATTGCAATGTATTGTGATCTGAGCCACAGCATCTGTTCCAGGTTAACCAAGGCCCTTGACAAAATTAGATTATATAAGATTGTAATGAAAAGAGCTGTAGCTGGAGCATTTACAAGAGCCAGGCTGACATATTAGTTGCTTTTACATATCTTGAGGCAATGGAGAGATTCTTACACGATAATGTCCTCTACTCTTGCTTCAGTTTGTAATTACCATCAACTGTAATTTAGAATAATACAGTAATATAAAAGTTGTTTAGACTAAATTTTATCATAGGTGAAATTTTACATAAATGGTGACAATATTTATGTAATAATGGCCAGATTCTGAACTTGTACATGTCAGATCTAACTTGATGACCGAACTCTAACTGTTGACTTAACTTTCTATTTAATATATTTTTAATGTTATAGAACATTTTGAAGCACTACAAAATGATGGCAAGTAGGAAGACAAACTATGAAATTACGGGAGTGGAATTCTTCCACATTATACTAGTTTAAATAAGGTCAGGATCTGACCTTAAGATTCATAATGATGAAAAACAATGATTTTTACTCTGAGTAAAAAGAAAGCATAGATGAGAGGTGTCTTGAGGTTGTCCTTTTTCTGTGTTACTTACGGATGCACAATTGTTCAATCTGCCATAAAAAGCACAGATATGAGTAGTTCTGTGGGCTAATGCTCTTTTGTTTGTTCCCCATCAAAGATCACACATAGAAGGTGAATAGGTAGGACTGGAGCAAGCCAGAGATATTGCCTGCATCTACTGGGAGAAGCTCCGAATTTTATCTTGGTCCTGAAGAATACATAAAAACATACTCTTTGACCTTGAAAACAAAATGTAACATTTTCAGAGAGAGGGCAGTCTGGTAAAGTGCAGTGCAAGACTAGGAGAAGAATTAACTCAGGCTGGTTAACGACCGCTCTTATAATTAAATCTTTACCCCTATTGTTTGTATTATACTGAAGCTACATAGAGCTCTACCTCAGACAATAGTATAGTATATATATAGAGAGAGTATAAGTTTTTTGGTGAATACCTGTGTAAACAATGTTATTCCTATCTCCCTGCTCATGTAATAGCACAAAAGAATCTGGCAGATCAGTTATGCGATCCACTGCATTGTAATATTTGTGGTTAGACCATGGTAGGTACTTTTGCAAGAGTTTTGAATCAATCTTTTTTTCTTCAGTCCTCACAAATGTAGCATTTGATTAGTTCTTGGAAAATCTAGAGCTTTTAAGACTAAACAAAGAACAGTATCTGTTGCTTCTTTATATTTTCACCCATGGAAAAAAATAATCAGGATAATCATGGTATCTAGTTAGTGACATGATGCCTTATAAACAGCTAAAATTAATTCTAATGTGAATTTTTATCCCTCAGGAATCAGGCAGCCTGAAACTTACTTTGTGGAGCCTTTGATTAGAACTACCTTAAACAGTGGTTTCTACAAAATTTCCTATGAATTCTCATAGTCAGTCTCATTTTGCAGATTCTTGTGTGATGCTTTTTATTGTTGCTTTGGGTGTTTTTGTCACCTGAGAGTCAGTCCCTCTCTTTTTGTTCTTGCCTGAACAGCCAGTAGCCCACTGGACCCCAGTGGGGATGGGTAGGGGAGATGGCTTTTTTAGACCAAAGAAGTATAAACCATATGTGTCAACTCAAATCTTCCAGAACTGTCAAAGTGACAGAAAAATACTGATTTCTAACCTGTGTTTTGCAACAACAAAACAAAACATTTCCTGGGGGGCTGTAGTTTTGGGATGTTTAGATAACTTTCATTAGAGAAAAGCAGCATTTTATGACGTCCCACAGATTTGCTTCTTGAGAGGAGAAAATGTTTATTGTGTCTGGGGAGAGAGACCAGTGAAAATCTGGAGAATGGAGAGCGGAGTTTGGAGCTCTGTTTTGTTAGGACAGTTGTGCTGTGGAAAAAAAAAATTTAATTCAGTGTGATGTTATTTACCAAAAGGTTTGTGTGTGTATATGTTTGGAGGTGGGTGTTGTCTTTCTGTGTTCATTTTGCAGCCTTTAGTTTTGCAGTGATCTCAGAGGACTTGGTGATCTTGAGATGAGCAAGGACTTCAACTAGACTAAGGCTGCTGCTTCAAGCATTTCAGTTTTCTTTAGAATAAGTACATATTTATCTATGTAGATGCACAATGTGTGTGTCCATTTGCTCTATGTTTCAAACCACTTTGCGCATGCAGATTCTGTAAGCTAATTTTCTACAGAGGTAGTTCCTTCAGAAACAGAACATAGAGAAGAAAAACCTCCGCTTCCAAATTAAATTGGTTTTAGAATCAATTTGCAAGAGAATACTTGCACAGATTTCCCTTCGTGGTCCTAGGGAGAACCTGAATTTTCTCAGTAGTGTACATTTAAAACTACATTTGTTCTGAGCTATTAAGAGCCTTGTAAGCGTACTGTGTAAGAACGTGCAAGCTTTGGGGCTGATTGAGGACTGGGCTATGATCATGTCTCCCTATAACTTATTCATTCACTCTCACATTTATTCTTGAAAACCTATAATTTATTCATCCTGAAAAGCGTTAGAGTATGAACAGGGGCTATAGCAGGAGGCTACTGGAATCTAAACCTGATTAAGATACATATTTATACCGTACTCTTGGGCGAGTCCCTTAAGTTCCACAAGTCAATTTACACATCTGTACAGTATGATAAGTGACTTCAGTGAGGTATTGGGGAGATTAGTTATGTTTGCAATACACTTTGAAGATCAATAAATAAGCTAATGTTAAGATATTTGTTTCTTGGGTCTTACGTATTGATGAATGCTTCTTCTCACTCTGAGAAAGGAGGAATAGCAGCTCCTCTGGATAGCCACTCGGAAGGGTGGTAGTCTATCACATGTAGTTGTGGTATGTCTAATATTAACATTGCTATGAGTTTAAACTCATACTTACCTGAATGTGTGTGCTTGGGGAAGAATCTGACTGAAAAAACCTCTGGAGGAAGCAGCATAAAGAACCGCAAAAAAATGAGGGTGTCTTAGTTTGCTCGGGGTCACTTACTATTTTTGGTTTAGTAGAAGCTACAAGCAAATGGAATAAATTTTTATTCTCAGAAATATTAGAACAGCTTCACACAGGGGTCTGAAATGGGCTAGTTGGAGTGGGTTGCCCAGGAGAAACCCATTGACCTGCATCTTTATCCTCTATCCCCAGTTCTCCTCAATTTCCATGTATTCTTTTTTTCTCCATTCCTCTTTACAGCCTGACAATAATTGAAGAACCTATTTATGTTGCACAGGGAGGACAGACTGACTCCTGAGTATGTGAGTCATGCAGCAGAGAGTGTTGTAAAGTTACACCAGGCTGAGACTTAAAAGCATGCAAAAGATACTTTTAGATGCAATTTCAGCAAGACTTATCCAGTTCATGGGTTTCAGAACTACTTTAATTATTGCTTGATTTTGGCACTGTTTCGCGCTGCCCCATATAATTAAAACTAAAAACATTAGAGCTGACTTTAGTGCTGAATTATACATTTAATTTTGACCTTGGAATTCATCTTGTGACTAACTATTGTACATTTTGGTTTTCTTTGTCAGGGATATAGAGGATCTCCAAGTAGCATACAAGCATGAAGCTGAGAGATTGTAATCCATTTTTTTGTTTTCTGTTCTGTAGTTGTAGAACATTTTTGTTACTTAAATAATATTATCTGAAACATACAAAATGTATCAAATAATGTGTGTAACTAAGAACTCCTGATATTAGAAATGTCTGTATCCTCTAGGAAGAAAAAAACCTACTTAAGTATACATATAACTGAATTCTGCAGGATTACTCATATGAAAAAGATTATTCATTATTTTAAGTGTTTGCAAGGTTGATGTATTTCTGATTAAATATCCACGCTGGGTATGGTTTATAGCTCCCACTGTTAAAATTGCACCAGTTATCCTATTTTCTATTTATTTGTCTGAACGCTTATTCTTTTATTTTGTATTCCATGATACTTGCAAAAAATGTCCTACTAAAAGAACTTGTTTCAAGAACTATGGGATTTTGGAGTAGAAATCAAAACTTTATGCATATTAATTGATCATGAGTAATTTTTAAATTTGTGGTAATTTTAGAATTTTAGTATGAGGAAAAATACTGTCAAACAATGAAATCTCTTAATGTTTTGCTTGGGTGGCTGTATAATTATCGAAAACTATGCTGCTGCACCTTGCAGAAATTTGTTTCACAGGTAACAAATGTAAATCTCCTGCAGCTGAAAGCACTGTTCATAGAAGGTTAAATTTATTCTACCTTGTACAGCAGAGCTGGCCTCTATAAATAATTTTATTATGTTCTTTTATAAACATTTTGGAAGAAGAAAATTCTTGGTTTAACACAATAACATATCGTATTTTCACTACTCAAAGATTTAGATTGATTATAGTGGCATCTAAGATTGATAATACATAGATTTCTATTATGACACCCATTGTTTTAGTGCTAGGCTGCCGAGGAATGCTTCCTTAAATGCATCATTGTATAAAATATTGACCTAGAGGACTTCATTATTCAAGCTGAAGAGACAGTCACTACTTAACAGTAATAAACTGTTTCTGTGTTACATCGAGAATACTTCGGAAAATATGAGAGTTGTCAAATCTCTTGAAAATCCTGTCTTTATAGTACACATGACACTAAAGCTATGGCTGTATTTTCTGCTAATAAAAGCAAAGGCACAGACAGATGTGAAGGATATCATGGTATACTGACAGGAAACTAAGAAAAATGAGTACTTTGTTGAGGAGCAAAAAAAGACACAGGCCAATGACCTTGGGAAGCTTTAATAGATATAGCCTGTTCTTTTCCTTTTTTTTTTTCCTTTTTTTTTCCTTTTTTTTTTTTTTAAACTGATGAGGAATATATGGATAATGCAATGTAATAATTGGCAAGTAAATTTTAGGCATATGAATTAAAATTCAATATTTTGTTTCAAAAAAATAAAAAGAAAAAAATAGAGTGGTTATCAAAAGCACAGAGAACTTTGTATGACTCCAAGTTTCTAATACGAACTCCAAGGTTTGGTCATGCAAGTGCCAATTTTAGATTAGTTCTTCTGCAATATTTGAAAGATTCTTCTACCAATGTGAATGTTTGGATCTGAAAGAAAAAAAATATATCTGCAGTAGCAGTGACTGTGGTGTTCACTCCACCCTACATAGAACCAGAAATAAGTGGTAGGAGTTTACTGTCCATGGTGGAAAAGGAATGATATTTTAGTTGGCCATAAAGTACAACGGTGACTTGCAGTGAGATAAAGGGAAAGAGATGATCAAATTCCATTGAACGGCAGCTATAAGTTAGGTATCTGATTTATTTTCCCTTGAAATATCCTAAAGCATCTTTATGTCTTTGTGTACACAAATATAGAAATAAAATCTGTTATGGCAGAAACAGCAAAAAAATGAACATTTCTTTTTGGTTTGTGTTGTAAAGGTCACACAGCTTTAACCTGAGGCCGCATCTGGATCATTTAACTGTAGACGTAATAAGCTTAATTTTCATCCACAAATTATTGACAACTTACTGTGAGCTTTTAGCACATAATTGTGGACAAGTTTATCATTTACAGTACAGCGTAATCTGCGTATTGTCAACTAAGAGGTTGTCAAACTGTATAGCAAAGCAACAGGAAAAATCTTGAGTTTTCTCATTGTATTCAATTATGTGAAGTGCATTTCCATTCATATTGAACCTTGTTTTGAAGAGTTACTTTTAAAAGCAATTTCATGTTGGGTGAAAGTGCATATTGATATTAGCCTTTATATTCTTTTAATAAGACTATAAGACTTTCAGTAAGATATTTAAGGATAACTTTTACATACAGGATCTTCTGAAATCAAATTTAAATTTATGTGGTTTTCCCATTAGTTTTCAATAGCCGTAGTGATTTATCCTTTTGCACATGGAGAAGCACCAGAAACATATATTTTTCTTCCAATTTGTAGGTTATGTGAGTAAGAATAGTTCTCTAGTTTCTGAAATATTTACTAAAACAGGAATACTTTCACACAATGAAGAGAAGTTATTTTGTAAAGAATAACCTGTAGCTTTTAAACAAAAAAAATACTCAAAATCTGGTGAAAACTCTTAGAAATTTTTAATTGAAATAGTAATCCATATTCTGGGAACTGTAAACTTTGTTTCATTATTAATCCCACCAAAAGTAGTAACACTGGAATAAGATCAGTGTTTATAAAATGGTTAGAAAATTATTGCTAACTTTTGTAAGTTATTTTTCAAGTGGTGAACACTTTCTGTCTTTTGCAGAGCTATTGTGCTGTGTGACTCCAAAACTTCAGGCTGCTTGCTTAATTTGAAAAGCTTTGTCAAGGACATACACTTCCAAATAACCCTTGCCTCACAGCTTCTGATTTTATCAGTCAGGAGGGTGGGAATTTGGCTAACATGGTCCTAACATGAAATTTCTCTGGGAAGGGTGTCATTAAGTAGATGTAACAGCCCTGAATTTAGAGTATCGTTTTCTCACTTCTTCCTGACAGGTCCTAAGTACTCCTTAACTTTGAATCTCCAAACTCCACTTTCTGAGCATCTCATGCATTTCAGTGACCACACCACGTGTCTTTTATTTTTACTTGCTATTTCTGAGCCTTTACCTCTTTTCTTGCTTCAGTGCTCCGTGCTCAGAACTTCAGTACCCAGACTTGGATACTGTGGGACTGTGAGGTCCCACCTGCATCAGTTGTCCACCCTTTTCTCTTCTGACCTTGGCTCCCCTGACACTTCCTGCACAATACAATGCCTGGAGTCCTCTTTTAAAGGCTTTTGTCCAGAGATAGCATTCATTTTTCTATTGCCCACTGTTTACCTGGAGTATTGGATATTCTCCTCTTTTCACCCCTTAAAGACATAATCAAGTGTCTTATAAATAGTACAAGTTATGCACATAGAGAGAATACCCTTGAGATAAATCCTGATGTAGCTCATGCTTAAATATTCCAAAGAATTTTAGGATCCAAAAATAGTTATTCAAATCTTTTTCAAATAATTTTTATACTTCACTCCCAACCAAACTTTTACAGTTGCTGAAGAAAATGTAATATTTTTTTCATTAACAATGGTTACGAAAAATTGTCATTGATTTATCTTTGTTTTCAGATTTTGTGGACTTGCTTTTGGGTTTGATTTTCTTTCAATATTGAAATTTTAACTAAAACCTAGAAGAATTCCCTGCGGATGCATTTAACAAAATAGCAAAGAAAAAAATGTTTTCATTGAACTAAGGAAAGTCAGCTGCTGAGCTTCTTCATTTCTTTGTTTATAGATGTTCAGGTCATCTTACTGAATTTTGTGTTGCTTTGTTATTTTGTTAAAGCTTAAATTTAGACCAGGCCCAATCATTGTTCTCACAATGCTGTTTTTATTAATATTTTTCAATTCTTTTTTTCTTAACAGAAAAAACCCAACGATAATTGCACGTCACTGTTTTCTTTCATATTTCTATAACATTGTTAAAGATAAAGGGAGCCCTCTGCTAAAGGTTGGATTGTGGAAGGAGCAGGCATCAGAGGGATGTGGAGGAGAGGGATGTGGAGGAAAGGGATGGCACAGAGCAGGAAAACTGTACTTACATATCTAACAGAGTTCCCCAACCATAAATCAATACTTTCCTAATCAGTATCCTATGAAGCCTGCCCCGGACAAGTGTTTGAGAGCTGTTAGCATCTCCAGAAGTGATGCAGAGAAGGAAGAGTCACGGGAACTATTCACAGTGACCTAATTTACTTAAAACATATTACAGGAGAGCAAGCTGGAGCAGCTAAAAAGTCAGGGCAAGATACAGTCACAGACAGCCTGATGCTGAGTAATCACTAGGGAGACTATGCTTCAGCACAGCCTAAGGTGACCTCATTGCAGACCTACATCTGATCACCATGTCCTAGACACTGGACATTTCTTCCACCTCCACTTTTCTGACTCTGATCCTCATCTGCTGAGCCACTTCAGCCTCTTAAATGTACAAATCCTTTCTTTTCTTGCTCCAGATTACTGCTATAGTTTTGGCAAGGCTTTAACAGCAGGTCAAAGGTCTGCTTTAGTGTCTTCACACTTATCCATGTTTCTCTAATTATCCTTATTGCACTGAGTTTAATGTCATATTCCTGCCACTTGGTCCCTTTTTTGTCAGGATGAGGGGGTGGTAGTTGGTTGTATGAGTGTAGAAACAGTAAAACTTCTTTCTTTTCATAATAACAGACATATGTTTTGGTGGCACTACAAAACCCTGAAATCACTGATTTCTGCAGCAACTTGCTTAGCATTGAGGGAAGGTCATGGAGGTTGTGTGGCCGTGTTGATTTGTAACCTTTTATATGTTCCTCTCAACAACCTCATCTGTTTCCATGGCTTTAATTACCACCTCTACACAGAAGACCTAGATTTATCTCTACACCAATGACCTTTCCCCCGGTGCTAAGATTCTTATTTTAGTTGTGTAATTTCTTTTGATTATTTAAGGGACCATCATAAACTTTGTGTATTATGCAAAAGTGAAAAGCTTGTTTACTGCTTGAACACTGGGCTCTCAATTAAATGAATAGTCTACTTAAACAAATGCAAAATCAAATTCTTGTTTAAATCTGTAGTCTCATTTTATGGGCCCACTAGAATAACCACCAATAACCCCCACCAATAACACACCAGAACTCCAAATAAAAAAATGGGTTTCTGATTACATCTTTAAAAACCTCCTGAGTTTTTGTTGTACTGCCAGCTCCTGGTTTACAGCCTCAGGAACTAAATTCCTACATTTTTCTTACTAGTATCTCATCTTATTTTCTCTGGTACATGGGTTTCAAAAGCTTGATGTCACCTGTGATGCTCCTTGTTCTGCTGTGGATTATATGGCTACATTTAGTTAGCTTGACCAAAATCGGTCAGTCCCATAGCTGAAAATTTGTTAGAAAACTTAAAAGAGACTTTGTGTTCTTCATCTGACATTGTCTGCAGATTGGAGAGCATTTGTTTAGGATTAAATAGACTAGTACTTTTGGAAATGTATACATTTTAGCTCCTGTAGATAACCAAATGCTCTGAAGTATGCCTTAAACCAGTGGTGGAACACCATTTAAAAAGAAAAAATAATAATTGCTATGAAACAATTATGCTAGCATCCTCTGTGCAGCTTCCAAGTAATGGGAGTGTTGAGATTAGAAGGGACTTCTGGGATCAAAGAGGTGTGATGGGTAGAGAAGCAGCTGGAATGAATCATGTGGTTAAAACGGGAACAGAAAGTTGTAAATGTTAAAGCTGAGAAAACAACATAGTATGGAAGCTCTTTCTTAGGTACTTCACATCACTTGTCTCAAATTTCTAGTTTTGACAAACTATTGTGACTATGTCAAGTGATGTTTTATTTCCTTCATTTACCCAAAGATTTAGCAAGTTAAAAAAAACCCAAAATGGCTATTATTTACAACTTGTCCTTTAATTTTGCAGCAAAGTATACTGATTTTTTATTTTTATTTAGCTTGATTCAGTGGCTTTTGGCTGTGACTTAAATATCTGTAGAGCTCCAAAATTTCATAGGAATGAAATGTATAAATTATGAAGGGAATAAATAACCTGTGTAGAACTGAAAGATCAATTCATTACCTTACACTAATGCACCTGAATATGTAGTTGGGTATTCTTCAGTATCATTGCTATATTGTTAAAAAAAAAAAGCTGTCGGACACAAGGATATAGCATATGTGCACTCTTCTCTCAGTTCTTTGATAGAATGGGTGCCTATTTGTGAGGTTATAGTTGAAACTAATATTTTGCTTTTCCAGTGAATCTCATAGTTATTGCTGTGTTCACAGATTGTGAGCTAGATCTTTTTTTTGGGGTGAGAGTAGACTACATATGCCCCATCTGATGCACTACAATGACTAATTGGTGTTCAGTGCTTGGGACCCAGACTAGAGTCAGTCCAACGCCAAGCCCCTGAAGCCTGGACAGGGTGGACGTGTCTTCAGGACAATTTCATTGCACAGGTGTGAAATTACTTGATAATTCAGACACAGCCATTAGCGTGGCCTATGAGATGGAACATGAGATCAGGATCAGACCCAAAGGCTGGTACTGCTCCCAGTCTCTGCATCAGTCTGCTTCTGAGTGCCTCTGCTTCCCTGAGTATAGAGTATGGATTCCACTTTCCTAATAAAAAGCTTTGAGACTTGAAGCTATCATGCATTGCATAACAAAAGATGTACAGGGTATGAGTGAAACAAGGGAGAAAGAAAGAATGGAATAGTTTTGTGCGTGTCTTTCAGAGGTGAGTGAACATGTATACTACAGCATCATACACGTCAACCACTTTGCTCTGAGGAAAGATACAGATAGTAAACATTTTACTTTGTCAAACAGTGCCAATTTTACAGTATTTTAGCTAGAATCATAGAATCATAGAATTATTTAGGTTGGAAAAGGCCCTTAACATCAACAAGCCCAACCATAAACCTGATACTACCAAATCCACCAATAAACCATGCCCCTAAGCACCACATCTGCACATCTTTTGAATACCTTCAGGGATGGTGACTCCAGTGCTTCCCTGGGCAGCCTGTTCCATTGCCTAACAACACTTTGGGTGAAGAAATTTTTCTTAATATCCAATCTAAACCTCCCCTGATGCAACTTGTTACTAGGCTGTAGGGTCACTTTCAGCAAATGCCTTCATATAGCTGTACTTCTGCACTTTTTTTCTATCTGCTTTTTTTGTCCCTTCAGACTGTAAGTCCCTCACAGCATGAATTGTCTTTTGTATTACTGTGTTCATAGAGTACTTAAAAAAAATAGGGCTTAGTCTCGGCCCTTAGGCATCACTGTAAAATGATAAGTAATCAATCTTTTTAATTTAGACTTCCAGTCACCTCTTTCCATTTTAGGAGAGGGAATAGGAAAATGCAAATGTTCTTCTTCTGGTAAGCAACCACATTTTATGGGCCTTTATTTGTCCATTCTTTTTCAAGTAGAACGTGTCTGGAATGCACTTAGTGGTGTTGTTTTCTGAGCAGGAACTCAGGTGGCTTATACCTTGGTTGGTTTTCATGCACCTGTGACTAGAGATTAGCCTGCATGGCTGTATGAAGAGCA
>CM062600.1:2856999-2951999 GCA_031468815.1 Morus bassanus | reverse complement strand
TAAAAGTGGAAATTATGCCATCTTCACTATCTCTTTAAAACAAATGCAGAGTGAAGCTGTTTTCAAAATCATTTATGAGGGGTGATAAACTTTGCTTAAACTTGCTTATTGCAAATAAAAATTTCCAGGCAGGTAGGTAAAATAGCAGAATAGTAAAATAGTCTTTGTTTTTTTATTCAAGAGTGTCCTCCTGTTAATCTGCTCCATAAACAGGAAGCAACCAGAGTAACGGGTCACTAATAATAATAAGCCACCTGACAGTCACTGTATTAAAATCGGTCAATAGTAATCAGAATTATGATGAAAGGGGGGAAAATCTATTTTCTCTTATCTCTCATAATTGAGTTTGATCCTTACCTTGATGAAATTATATTGGAACACATTGTTTAAGTTGCTTAACCTTTTTGCTCCTAGATTGAGTCCTGTTTGGTGACCTTGCTTTAAAACAGAGAGAGTTCATGTTAACAAATATGGAGGTCAGCCAGCACGAAGCACATTATTTGTGTTTTAACAGTTTAATAACAAGGTGAAGTGGAGCACTCCAGAGGATGGCTATAATAGCTTTATTGCTTTTTTGTTATTAAGACCTCTTAAGATAATTGTTTTCAAAATTATAATACGAGCTTTTAAGAACTTCCAGTCTGAGCACTGATTTATGCTGTCCATGATTCCATTTCTGCTCTGTTTCACACTGTGTTAATTTTCATTAAGTTCATTATGTTTGAGACCTCTTAAGGGATTTATTTAAAATTCATCTCTTGATTAGACACATACTGTATACTTTTACTGCTGTAACAATATCTATTTTTTTCCCAAAGATAACAAGATCTGAGTTATGGCTGTAATGCTATTCCTCAGAGTGCCTATATCAAGTCTCTAAGCGATATTAATATGTTGCTGTAATTATTTTTTGATGCATGTAAAACATATAGGATTTGATGAGAAAAGATATGTTTAACATAAGTGGGTTAGTGAAGTAAATCCCAGCCACACATTTTATATTGTATGCTTCTTTTAGGTACTATAAAAATTAGATAAACTTCAAACAGGAATTCAATATAATTTTAAAGGTTTTAGTAAAGTCAGTTCATCAGAATAACACATGTAGTTGTTTAATTTACAAAACAGCAGTTTGCAGACTGGAATAAAGCTTTTCCTAAAGCCATTAAATTTCTGCTTGACTTTAATAGTCTTTAAAATAAAAGGCAGCTACACAATAGATATTTCTTACTTGGTAATACAAGAGTGTGTCATTATTATTATTACCTACTGGTAAAACGTATATTGGATTCATTATCAATAACTGTGGCTTATGTTTTATATATGTAGATGTAAAACATATCTGATAGAGTGAAAATCTAACAACCGGGACACATTTTCAATGTTACAGGCTATAATAGTGTCTCTCCTAGGATTAGGAATTAGCAAAATTAATGCAATGTATTGTGTGTGAATAAAATACAGCTTAATTTTAGAGAAAGGAGAAAAAAAAAAAGATTGATAGACTGAGCTATATTTTTTCAGAATCTTAAAAGTGCATGTTTTATTCTTAGGCTAAAGACGTATTCTTGTTACAGTTTCTGTCTTTTAGCCTCAGCGTCTCTCACGGTTATTTGATGTGCTGCTTGACACTTCATTGATTGTGAACAGGAGAGGCCTTGTAAATGCACATAGCCTTGACGTCCAGAAGAACAGGTTTCTGAGCTCAGTTATTCCCATTCAGCACCATGTTCTCGCCTTTAAAAGACTATTTTGTCATCGTTACGTTGTATTACCATGAACTTCTTTGTATGAAGCAATTCAATGTGTCTGATATTTAAAGAGATTTAAAACCATTTAAAGAGATTTTTTAAAAATTAATTAATTAGCTTTAAAACATTTAAATTAAAGGCCTTGTAAGCCTCCTGGTTCGGCTATTATTTATTACCTTCTCCCTCCTTACATGTTCACTCTAAAGGTTTTTGTCATCAATGAGAGTTCTAGAAACTTCTGGTTTGTAACCCAGATGGATTACTGTAATACTCAGAATGAAATACCTTCTAAGCCTCCTTGCTCAATGTTTGGTAGAGTCAACTGTGTTTTTCTTGGTTTTTATTAAGTAAGGTGGTGGTTTTAACTAATATATGTATGAAATATACACAGAAGGAGCATGAACCTCCACGGTAATTTTTTACCAAAAAACTGACGTATTCACAAATTATTCTAACCTATTGAAGTGTCTACTCCCTGAGGCTTCTACAGCTTCTGTGCAATCCATTCAGATTTTTTTTTAATTTTAATTCTAAGATAAAGCACTTTCTTTTTTATAATTTATTCAGAAAGACAAGAGAGGTTTAAGACAGGTATTAAAGAACTGGATTACATAGTTGCCTCTTTTTTTGTCTTGCACAGTTAAGTGGCTTCTTCCACATCCTGAAAATCACAAGTCACACATAGTTTGAAGCCAATTACGGGGACAGTATTTTGTTTGGTTTGTTGAGTTAAGGTGTTGTGTACCACTTAGGATGTGCAAATGCTAGTAAAGTTCATCCATCTTTACCTTGCTGTAGGGCAGATTCTCTTGTGGCAGTTTTGAATTATTCTTCAGGCATGAAGCTTCCTAATGAAGACTAATTTGAACAGTTGAGATCCTGCCCTCTGTATTTCTTCAGGTGTCAGCACACCTTACAAATGCATACAGTAGGTTGTCTTCAACAAAAATGGTTCCAAGTTAATGTAAGTGTATTTTCTGCAGCAGCAGTTTCCATGCTCAGTAATGCATGCTACTAAAACAAGAAGTCCAAGACTGGAACATCAATGTTCATTTTTGATAGGTATCTACTAGTTGCTTTCCATACCTGTTTTCTTGGTTCTGTACTGTTTTTCTGAGAACTTCACATATTTATTTGGGGTGCGATGACTTTTTTTTTTTTAAAAAAAAGAGAAGTTTCTGTAATTCATAATTAAGTAGACTTTTAAAAAAGTACTTTTGTACTTTTGTACAGTGTTTAACACTGCATACTTTTAATTGAAAGGCTAATAGACCTTCAGAGACTTGGCTGCAACAGTATACCTTCAGGTTATTGGACTAGTATCTAGTAAGATACTGCTGGAGTACACAGTTATTGCAAAACTAGTGTGAGATGAGTCTTTAATGGTTAAAAAGAGAAGCTGAAGAGCAGCCTGAAAAGGCTGCTCTTCCATAACTGCAAGCAGCATGCATTGCCTAGAGAGCACTTGAGGCATGTGGCTGGGATAGTGCTCTTACTTCATAAGTAACTTTACCACAGCTTTCTCTTTTCAGTGGGAGCAGGCTCAGTGGTAGTGCATCCTTGTTCATCTACCTGCAGCCTTTGGAATTTCATAGACACATGCAAAAGAGAGCTCTGAAATTATTTTAAATAGTGAAAAAAAAATGAATCCTCCTTTATTACTGGGAATATCTGGATCCAAATCTGACCTTTACTGTTTTGCTACAAATAGATTTTTGAAAGAAAAAGTGCAGAGATATTTAAGTGACAATATCTGTGTTCAGAGACTGAATCTCTAGTAGCTGCTCTTTCTGTGAATTTTTATTTGGAGTGGCACTATACTTACAGCCGTAAGTCTTTAGTTGTGACTGACACTTTGAAATAACTTATTCTTCATGATAGTAAAAATAGAAAAAATCTGTAAAATTAATTTTGTCATGAGAAACTGTTAAACGGTACATTGGTTTATAAGAAGTGATGATTTTCAAAACTTCCCCTTTTTCAAAAGTTCTTATCATTGTGAGTCATCTTTTTGTCTTCTTGTACAGCAAGTCAAGCTTCTGGAAACTGACCTGTTACCAGAAATACGATTTGGGTCTGCTTCATCACTACAAATCTCTGCCGCTGTGTTTGCTGCAGTATCTATTTATGGTTTTTAAGCAGCAAAGGTGAAACCAAAACTGACTTTCTGAACTTTGGAGATTGTCCCTCCCCTATCCTACCTGCAATCCTTTTTTGGATAAAGCCATCTGGTTTGGGAGCAGATTGAGAGTTATTATCCATATGAAGGGGTATTGGACTTGCACAGTGACTTCTACACCAAGAGATTAGGAGTGTGCACATGTCATGGAAAATATGTTAAAGAGGAGGGTTATTCTTTTTCTTCATTAATGTGTGTATTTCAGTAAGGACCACACAGAAAGACTGTAATAGGTTGCAGATGGCAAACAGAAAAGTATATAGTTCTAGCATGGTGAAAGCTTGATTTTTTTTTCAGGTTAGGTCTATGAAGCTGAAAACCTGATAAACCCAGAAACTTCAGCAATTTTAAATGAAACTGCTTTTGAATGCCTTTATCATCAGTTTTACCTGTTTGTGTTTTTTTTCTCATCTGACTCTTCCCCAGTGTCTTCCTATCCAGAAATGTCAGGGAAAGGTGTACTCTTACTTTATTTGCTGTAGTCTAAGCCCCTTAGTTAAATTATAACACTAATTAAGTCTTATCCCGGTGGGAGAAATATTGCACTGGATGGTTAAACCAGTGCTGTATCTGCTTTGTGCCACAGGAGTGCTGCACAGTAGCCAATGGAGAAGTGAGAATTACAACCTTATTGTTTGTTCTCAAAAGAGTATAAAATTCATTATACTCGTGCTACTAAATCCTCTACCTGGAGAGAAGGTATTTACCTGTGTTCTGTTCTCTTCTGTCTATGATCAGGAGGGTGACTTTCAGGGGCAAAAATAACGAACATGCACCACTACATTAATCAGATATGTGTTGCACAACACAAATTCAAAGATTATGTTGAAATACATTGTCATTACGGGCTGGAGCTAGGTTGGAAGAACAGCCAGTTCCTTCCTCTTCCATCATCTCCAAAATTATTTCATACTACACAGTTTGAAGTCTGAAGTCTTGAATTTACACTGGAGACCTTTAGAATTAGAGGAACAAGAAGGGATCTTTAAACCTGATGGTTATATTTTTATATTGTTAGCTTGATGTATCTGGAGATTTATCTCTTAGTTCATGTGCATTCTCAGTGCTGCGTCTGCACTTTGTATTTCACTCTGTATTTCACATTTTATGGGGCAAGTAGAATATTAAAATTTGTAGCAAAATCCATTGTCTGCCTTCTCTGAGGAATGCCAGCATGCAGGCGTGTCCAATTATTTGATTTTTAAGTTTTCAACTGTGTGAGGGCTTTATCACTTAGGTTAGCACAGTCGTTCTCTCTTTGCCCTTTGCCCATTTTGGTTTCTGTCTTTCTTAACTGTGGTGATTTGTTTCCTTCTCAAACAGATGGGTTAAACCATAGTGTGCCTACACATCCTTCTTGTGTGGCTGACTCCTTTAGTCACTCTCCTGTTCCCTCTACATAAATGACTTGTTATGTAGATGGGATTTTCCTATTTCTACCTTATGTTTGGAGAGCTGTGGCAGAAAGGATGCTGAATAAAATGTTTAGGTTGTGGTTAGTTTCATTATCAGAACAGGGAAAGTGGGGCTTGAAAAGGTTAAATGACCTCCTAGACATCAGCATGGGGATTAGATCACATTGGTGTTATTATTCTGTAGAACAACCCACTTTGTAGTTCCTTCCCAATTTCATTGGTACAGAGTTTTTCAGCCTCCCTCTTGAAAGTCCCCTGAAGAATGTCATATCTGCAAAGTTGTTGACCTTCCTGATATGGTGCTCTTTCACTATCTTTTCATGAGACATTGCATTTTGTGTCAGTTGTTAATTATTTATTGACTCAGAAAGGGAGCGGGGTGGATTGTAACATCCAGCATTTAGCACCCACTTGTGTGATGTAAGACCTGGTGTTAACTTGGGTGAGCGTGGCATCAGTCTTGAGTCTTCAGGGAAGTTAACTGACTTAATAGTGTGTGGAGCAGGTAAGAAAGTAATGAGAGAGGGTCAGCATGTTTGCCTTTCATTTTCAAAAGATATTGGTTTTGTCTTGATGGGTGATACAGAAGAGCTGATATGTCTCTCACTCTTTCAGTCTCTTTCTCTCACACATAAACATATATACAGATGTGCATGCCCACATATGTACAAAAAGAATGGGAAAAAACATTTCTGAAATGATTAAAGAATTGATTCTTCCCAGCCAGATAACTATTATAAGGTGAATGACTCTCATTTTACTCACAAATTTCACATGGAACCTAGAAACCTTCCCAATGAAATGCCACTGGAACCAAAACATTTCCTTTAAAGCTTTTGTTCATCAAATTTCTCTTTCAAATGAAATATTTCATTAAAAGCTTTAGATCAATTACATTCAGTGTATTTTTAACGCTCACTTAAACTTTGAGTTTTGTATCACCACCTATTATTATTAGTTATGACTTCCTTATGAGTAAAGTGTATTGACTTGAAATGTACTTAGAGGCTCTGTTTTCCCTTATGAGAGAGTAAAAGGTATTTCTCTGGGGTTAGAACATTTGAAAATGAATCGTAGAGATATTACTTTGCAAAAGTTATCAGTTAGGAGTAGGAAGCCTTTATCAATAAGTTAATTTCCTCATATACTAATTTCCTCTAAAAAGGTCATTCCACAGCCAGATCCACTCAAATGAGAGCACTTCACTCTGAGCTCAGTGAATTTCATTGTTCCAAAAGAGGGCAATGAAGAGAAAGGCTTTGGTTCCCTTGTTGCTATTTAATCTCTACAGAGATTTATTTTGTCTATTTTGTCTAATTCCACTAATTCTGCTCTACCTTTATGTGCAATCATGTATATATGTGTTTTAAGTCTACCTTGAAGGACTGAAAGTCCTGACCTTGGATATGTATGCCAAATTTCCCACTTGTGGCCATGAATATCTCACTTTTGGTCATTACAAACTGTCTTTAAAAAGGGTTAACTATCTACAAAGAAAGCATGTATCTGGATTAATCTAGAGACAAGGTATGCTCTAGATTCTTTCCTCACTTGATTCGTCACTCACCCTCATATGCTTGCATGAATAGAAAAGTAACAATCCTGTAAGAAATCAGTGAGAAAGCAGAGATTTCTTTGCTGAGTTTGGAGGGGTGAAAATCCCTCAGTGGTTTGTGCAGGAACTCAGCTGGTGTCTTCTGCAAAGTCATCTCATCACCAAGCAGACTGAATTAGTGATATTATCCAGGCTGCCTAATAAAGAAACTATGAGTTAGCAAGAAAAAACAAATTAAATTTTTGAGCTCTTTGTGTTGCCATTCTTCAAAATGGATATGTTTTAGAAGGTTTACTCTCAAGTTGCTAGTATGGTCGCATGTGATTACAGCACTTCAGATGTTCTCCAAGAGTGCATCTTCCAGTTTAATTTAATCCAAAAGAAACCTGGTATGCATGCTGTAAGAGCACTCAGAATAACTTAGAGCCAATTTACTAAGGTTAGGTATACTGATGCTGAGAT
Source organism: Morus bassanus (assembly GCA_031468815.1). Taxonomy (NCBI): domain Eukaryota; kingdom Metazoa; phylum Chordata; class Aves; order Suliformes; family Sulidae; genus Morus; species Morus bassanus. Next base: position 2,944,637 of record CM062600.1, on the reverse strand, counting down.
TTGTTTCCAATTTACATTTTTGAACTGAAACAAAATAGTATTGTAGATGCACCCATGACATCCCAAACTGGTTTGCACCAAACAGATACTAACCATTCCTACCCTTTAAAACCTTGAGTTGTTGAAGATAAGAAATAAATAGGTAATGCTACTACTGTTGCATATGAACAGTAGCACCTCAGTGTATCTCTACATGAAAGCTTATTTTATTATCACTTAAGGAAGTCATTATCATTTTATGAGTGCTTACATGCTGCTTTACAAATATGTCACCACAGTTACATTATAAAAGCAGCATTATTTTTGCCAGTGGCATTTTATGAAGCAAGGAAAGTAGTTTGAAAGTAACTTTGAAAAATGCCTTTGCATTTTTTTACTTTGGAGGAATAGATCTAATAATATTTTCCCACATTAAAGTTAGATATTTTTAATAAAGTTTTCTTCTCTAAATACTATATACCATCTCTAAATCATTAAAATATAGTATGTATAATAAATGCTTTGGTTTAATTGTACAGACAAGGAAGTTGCAGATCTTCTTTATTAGATCAGTATTTAATATGGACTAAAGTAAAATGTGCTCTTTATACTACTTGTGCTTTTATTTGCTGCTTAGTCTAGGTAACCCTGTTGGAGGTATCACCAATATCCCCATCAGTTAAATGACATGAGTCTAATGCCTATTTTTTACCAGTGAAAATAGGTAAGAAGATTTCATCTGTGAACAGAAAAAGAAATATTGATCAAATAAAGAAAGATTACAAAGACATTGTAAACTTTGAGCACTGTGTTTTGATGATCCTTCTTTAAAGAACCACTCGCTTAAGATTTTAGAAAGAATAGTACTTCATTTTCTTTACCTGACTTGACAGTAACTTCCAGAAGATTAAAAGACTAATGTCATGCTACCATGATAGACAGTTTTGACTGGCATTTTTGTGGGTTATATTTTGGTTTTGGTTTTGATTTGTTTGCAGGTTTTTTTGTAAAGGACAATTCTCCTTCCTCATAAATTACAGGTAATTTAGTAAAGTTGCTTTCTATTTTATAATGTGAAAGCCATAATGTAAATTACACTGGATTTAATAACTTAGATTTCCTGTGAAATTTAAAAGATGGTAAATGACAAGCTTCTCTATACATTGCATCTTTTCTTTAAAAAAGCATAATGTGGTTTTAGAAAGTATAGTATATGCTGCCATTTACAAAATACCTAAATACTTATCCTTATGTATAAAACAATACAATGGAGATGAAGCTATTCTGAGCTCCTCAAATCTGTTATGGTTTCATTACTGATCACTAGCTTTCCACTCAGTTTAGCAAAGGTCTAGATAAATAACACTGTAAACACATGTTTACAAAGTTGGAATAAATATTCATTTTTAAAATATAGGGTCATTTTCAAATGACCATAATGTATTCCGTATAGTTGATTTTGCAGTTTGCAGTGTTGAGTGCTTAGAAATCCTAGAAAAAGTCAAACATATATCTCTATATAAAAGTACAAGTAACAATCCAACAGAAAAAAACTGGAAAGTGGTTTACTAAATAGCTCAAAATGTTATGCAAATTTAACTATCACAATCAATTAATAAACTAAACAATGCTGAATGAAATCATTCAAACTATAAAAAACCTCAAACCTAGCCAATCACTAGCACCAAAATCATAATTATGTCAGATATCTCCTTGCATATGCATTTATAACAGTAATTTCTCAGGTAATGTAGTGTGACTCTCTACATAAATGTTTTTGTCCTTGTAAAAACCACATAATTTAGGAATGAAAAATATTATTTATTTATGTAAGGCTGTGCTTTCAGTAAATTACTGATGTTTGTGCATCATGTTTTAGCGAGTTGGAGTAGCAAGGTTAGTCATTTAGAATTTTACTCTAAACCTTGAAAGAGAACTCTTGCAGGTCAAAGTCCTTTTTGCACTTTACAATTGAAATTGAGTGAAATGTCCTTTATTCTAGTAGATAATGAGAATTTGTATAGATTTTGATGCAGTTCGATCTTCTCTCTTCTCCCATGTTCCTTCTCTCTTGATCAAATCCTGTTCAACCAGGCAGAAACTGAGATATCCTTGTTGACTTTAGGAAGGCTGGGATGCAGGAAATTAGCAATTACAAATTAGCAGTCACTTGATTTTGAGGAAAGTCTGAACTTCTCTTGACTCCTTTGAAAATTTTTTTATTTAGAACTCAATGTGGCCTTGGGCAAAATATGTTTAACAGTCCAATAATGACATTTCTTTGCATCTTCACAGAAAGACCAACCTGTTTATTAATACTGAACTCCATGCTGCAGTAGTTCAGCTCATGTCAGATCTGCATATGAAAACTGGGATGTTGCTGCTCAGAGGTGTACAGCTTTGAAAATGGGTTAGATTCAGTCAGCAAGTGTTTGATAACCTGAAAGCAATGATGATACAGAAATTTTTCAAAGCAAAAGTGCATATGTTAATACCATTCTAGATATCCTTAGGGTTGTGTAGCTAATTACATAGCTTTTTTAGAACACTACTTACTCTTCTAATCAATATCCAATTAGCAATTGCCATAGCAACTGTAAAATATAGGATGTCCTGATATGTAAGGTATGTTAACTTCTAAGATACAAAACACCAGTGGGAAATACAAAGATGACAGAGGAAAATTTGTAACTTTTCCCTTAGCGTTTTAAGGGGAAGGAATTGATATAGCTGTTCAGTGCTCAGTTTGGGGAAAGAAGAATACTACTGCTTCATTTTATATTCCTATTCTTTCCCTGTAATGATGATCAGAACCCTATTTTTTATTTATTTGGGTTTTTTATATCCAGAAATGAATGAAAACAGAGACTAAATTCATAGCTCAGGAAAGAAAAAAGTTGACCTGAGGAACAGCATGTGATCAGCTTTTCCTTAGGCGCTGGGAATATTATGGAGCATGACTGTTTACAATCCTTGTTCATGCAAATAAAGTCACTTGCCTTTTCCAAGTACAAATCATGCTCAACCAACATAGTCACCTTCTATTATTGCCTAAGTGGAAAAGAACAGACCACTGGAAATTTTTGTTCCCTGGAAGGATAGTACAACACTGAAACAGGTTACAGAGTACATTTTTGCATCTCTACCCTTTGAGGTGTTCATGACGCAGCTGGATCAAGCTGTGCTAACCTGATCCAGGATCATTGGTATTTCTACTTTCAGTGACAGATTGGAGCCTCTTGATGTAACTTTCAACCAGTATTTCTTTAATATTATGAACCTGCAAAAACACATTGTGTTGCTTTTTTTAATTAGAAGAAAAGTTTTAAATCCTTGTGACAAAGAAGGGGATGGTCTCTGAGTAAAAGCTCACATGTCCTAGCGAGGGCATTTGTTGAAGCGGTACACTTCCCTCTGCCTGTGTTATACAGCTCTGCTCAATGCTGCCATTTCAGCATTTCATTGTTTGTCTGGCTGCCTTTTTGAAGGCCCAGATTTGCATGGCCCTTTTAAATGATTAATCTGTTTAGCACTTTCTTAAGAAAGTTTCTCCTGCCTGCTTTTCTCTTTTATTGCTTTTTACAGCATCAGAATATGCTTCTATAAAATTTCCATGGAAAATGATCCTTTCATAGTCTTACTCCATATTTTTCAGGCAAGTATCTGCCCTGCCAAGAACCTCAAAATGCTCAGTTACACATTGTAGCACCAAGAAATATCTTTTCTGCTTATGCTCAAATTTTCCCTTCTCAGTAACTATTCCCCTTCAGGGATTCTTCTCTTTCATTTGTTATAAATCATGAAATAAGTATCCTTTGTTGTCATGTTAACTAAACAGTTATAGATGTATCACCAAGCTGCACATGATTTATGGAAACAGGTAGTCGTGATGTTGGATACCTTTTAAACATTACATTTTGTGTGCCAAGCAGCTTATTTAGCTCTTTCTAAAAATATTTTGAAACTTTCATATTAATCAACAACTAAGAAAATTTTAAGGAAAACATACAAAGAGATACAAAGAACGTATCACAGTTTATGAAAGGACTATCGGTCTGAGATTTTGGTTATGTAGCTTGTCTTGGTGGTGTTCTGCATAGAGTACTGTAGGATGTGTGCTAACTTCACACTTCCACCTGAAACTTAACCCTTTCAACAAGATTTACCTCTTTTACCCAAAAGATCTGTGCATTCTAGGATGTGATGTTTAACCTACTTGGTAATCTGAAACTCTCCTCATTCAAAATTAATAGTACCCAGAAGAAATCTTTTAGAGCTGTCTTTGTAGGTTTTTCTAAGAGACAGTAGGCAATAGCAAGCTGTCTTCTCTTTTAATGAAACATGCACCCTCTTTATAGGTTTATCTGAGAAAAAAATTGGAAGGTGTATCTGTTTCTCCTACTCCTGCAAATACTTTATGCTAATCTTGGCATTACAGAAAATAGTTAATATTAGTACAGATTAAAAACTAGTTGAACACAAAAGGGAATTTCTAATTGGATTTTCATTAAGGAAGAAAAAAAAATCATGTTAGAAGACAAGATAACTTCAGCTGGGAAAAAAAAGTGAACTTCAGCTGATCTTTGTATCTGTTATTGCTCAGAGATCAAAAATGTTGGGGTGGTGAGAAGTGTTATGGGTTAGCGACATTGAGGACCCACGCCAAGCTGCTTGTGGTAAACTTTGTCTTGACTGGGTTGGGATTGTTTCTGAAATAGTAATTGTTTCTGAGCACTTCTTATGTCTATGTGAGTGAACTTGTCATGGATAAATATCAGTATCGGAGAGATGTTAAACTGATTTCGAAGTTCTGTGAGAAAGTGACATTGGACACAGATGATGTAAATCCATCAAAGTTTGTCTTTGGGATCATAGTTGAAACCGTGTGAGCTTCCTGATCCTTTCAAAGTAGTCCACATTTGCCTTACTTCATTACTTTTTTGTATTTCCTGCTTGTTTAGATTGATGTTAATATAAATGTTGTATAGCATTAATGTATAAAATGTTGCAGTTTTAAAAAAAAATCCTATGCAGTATGTCTTCTCATCTTATTTTGGACTACAGTTTGGATCCATCTCACTGCAATTTCCATTCTTTCTACTTTTCCATTCCTCTTTTAGTTTTGCATTTCTTGGCAAATTTGTCATTTTGAGTTATGAGAGAATGGATATTCCCAAATGTAATGCAATAAGATTTTTTGTGCACTTTTATACTACTCATTTATTTTGACAACAGTTGTTAAGCAATATATATACGTAAATATGAGTTTTAGTAAACCTAATGTGGACTTCCAGCCACTAGATATTTTTACAGACTGATAAAAATGAGAATTTTTAATGTATTAAAATACTTTTCAAGGTTTTGCAATTAAAGAAATAACTGTGGTTCTGTCAGAAATGCAGTGAGGATTATTTCTGTATGCTATGTATTTCCCATCAGAATCCACATTCTTGCAGGCATGCAGAATTTTCCTTTTCAGATTTATCATAACACGTATCTAAATTAGAAATTTTGACAGAAATCGACTGGTCATTATCTTGGCTAGCTCATCTTTTTTTTATTTGTTTGTTTAAATTTTTTTTTTACTCGTGAGGTTTGGACTTTTTGCTCTATGCACTTTACAGCAGAGATTCTAGGTAAACTATTATTCAAGTTTTTTAACTTGTAAAGTCCTTTAAATTTTGAATTTAAACTATTAAAGCCCAGAAAATTCCTCCTAGCAAGCTCCTGCTTCTTTGTTCTCTTAATTATGAATGTCTGTGTCAAATCTCTCCTTTTTTCTCGTGTATAGCCATTCATACTTTTTACTGAGGTTGTTGTTCTAGACTGAACTTTCTTTATTTAAGTAAACTGAAGATTTGTCTGTTTAAGAAGTGATTAGTCCCTTCCTGCTTTTTCAGCTCTTTTGTATGTATAAGAATGCTGTTCTTATCCTCTTCCACTTCTACAAGGCTGATTCTCTATCAGTTTGGGAAGACCGACATTTTTACCTAACTCCCACCTAAATTGTCATTTTGGAGGATAATCTTAAGATTGAATGTAGATCTTGACAAGCAAAAACTTAATTTTCTGCAGCCTGAGCTAATTAAAAATATTCTTTGGAGTTAGAATCTGTAGAAGATTAAATATAAAGCTGTAAAAGACCCTGAGAAGATGCATAGTCTGTTCTCCTGTGCCACGTGTATGTCATTTCTGACAGATACTTGTCTAACTCATTTGTAAAGGCTTCTAATGATAAAAAGAAAATGCATTCTCAGTCTGTCCCACTGATTCACTATCTTTGCATGACTATGTTTGTCCCAGTGTCCAACTTTAATTCTCTCCCTTTGTCGCACACATGACTCCCTGCCTTTTGTAACAGGTTTCTGTATATTTGAAGGGTATTATAATCTTTCATTTCCACTTCTATCAGTCTTTTTTTAGGACTGATTAAATTTGCATCAGGTAGACCTCTGACCATTATCATTATTTTCTTCTGGACTCTTTCTGCTCAGTCAGACCCTCGCTGAATGATGACATTTCAAACCAGAGAGAGTAATCTGATGGATGCCCACAACTATTGAAAATTATTTTACATATTATAACCTATTCTCTGTTTCATGCATCCCAAAATACTGTTTGCTTTTTCCAGAAGAGCAGGACATAGATTCATAGCTGTCTCATGATCAGCTATAGCCTCTAGATTCTTTTCCATAGCTTGTAACCATCTGTTTTCCCATCCTGTATGTGAGTAACCTATTTGTACTGCTTAAGTTAACACCTTGCATTTGTCCTTCCTGAGTAGTCCCCTGGCTTTTTCCAACAGATGAGACTTCAGCTTGTGAAGATTATTTTGAGTTCTGATCTTTTTTAGAATAATTGTAACTGTCAAATTCTCAGTTTGGTGTCATCTTTAAATTCAGCAAACATAGCATTTATTCTGTTGTTTATGTCATTAATTAAACTATTGAAAGGTGTTTGACCCAGACCAGAACACATGCAGAATGATTTTCAATAGAGTTCTTGTAATTAAACTCTTTTGTATTTCCCTGATCTCCACAGTCCCCCTCATCTCTTCAAAGACAGTTATCATTTCCCTTCCTTAATCATCCTATATTTCTTCTTATCTATATGAAATTGTGTTTGCCTATTTCCAAACTTTTCAACACCTCAAAAGTGGGTTTTTTTTCAGTAGAAATCTAAAAAAAAGTTGTGCTATGGTATTATTAAAGCAAAACTAACTGGAACATTGTGTGATCTGTTCGAAAAAGTATTTTCATGTTATATGATTTCTTTTGTGTCTCCCTATATTGTCTTCTCTACACTATCTGTTGGTGTTTTTATGCTTAGAGTTTGGTATATTGATTCTTATACTCAAACAGTCAAAAAGCGGTGACACAGTCAACATCATAAAAAAAATTGCTGCATATAGCACAGAAGAATGAAATATGTATCTTCGTTAAAACATTCAGGCTCTTTTTATCATCCACATATCTACAGTACTTGAACCCTGCAGCCCTTCACTGGGTAAAATGGTTAGCATTTCTTGTGTTTTCCATTCTTTTGTTTGCCCTTTTCTTCAGGAAAGAAGGTTGTGTGTGTATTATATTATTTTGTTTGGGTAGGATTTGCTTCTTCAATATCATAGACACTGTCTGCTGAGTGTTGTGTTAAAGAGAATAAGGGGAAAAAAATGTGGTACTTTCAAGTGGAAGATGTGGAGGGGTTTTAAGTTTTTTTGTTTGCTGTGACCATGCACATTCAGTAGTCTGAACTCAGTCCAAGAGAGTGCATTTTCTCCTGCTTCTCTCTGGTGCTAAACATCCATATTTTATCAGAAAAACAGCCCTTGTTCTGAAATTTTACTTGACCTGGTCCCAGAACACTAAACACTTTGAAGGACAGTACCTGTCACAAGACAGATTTCCTTAGCTCATGGAACCTCTGCTGTTGAGTTCTCCAATTTCTGAAATAGGTGGCATTTCCTAAAGGCAGCTAGTATGGAGGGAGAGAGGAAACCTAGTGGCAGAGATGCAATTTGCCATCACTACCCTTGGGTGACCAGTTCCAGCAGGAATTTGCATCGTTCTGGTATACATATCTGAACCACTGCCACGTCTATGAGGCAGGCAATATCTTATGGTTGAAAATGTCAAGTGTTACAGAAAGGTCTGGAAACATGCGAATGGATGTCTGCCCTCTATCCATCAACAGCAGGTGACCATCCATCAGTGTCAGTGATTCTGTTTTCACCCTGTGTCCTGTCCTTTTTACAGATGCCTAACTGCTCTTGAACAGATTTAAGTGAAAAACATGAGACAAATGAGTCTGAATAAGGCAAAGTATAGCCTTATTCAGACAGATATTTAGACTAACTGTCCTACACATGACCAACACATTTATTTAGGAGGTTGATTTTTTGCATCTGTGTGCTACTTGCGTATTTTTACTCTTCTATTTTTATTGAAATAATGTACCATAAGGTGAAAGAAAAAACATGGTTTAGTTGGTTTGACTACCAATACAGCTTTTCCACCACTTTCTGCCCGTAATAATATAATCTTACAAACACTTACTAGGAGTAAACACTTCTGAATTTGGGTTATTTGTGTATTTTCACTAACTTTGCCAGTTTTACTAATGTACTCATTGTGAGTATATTAGGTGAGTACTCACTGTGAGGTAGAAATGACTGAATAATTAGTACTTCTTTGTACTGAAACATCTAAAGAAGGGAGAAAAAAGGTTAGTAACACGCTAACTAAGAAAGATAATTTTCAAAACCCACCTGCCTTGGGAGCATTTATCTTTATTGTAATTTGTGCATCTGAATCCCTGAGGGTTTGTCAGCACAGAGTATATCAATGCTGTGTGAAGATATTGGGGTTTCATAAATCAGCTTGTGTTTCCATGTAGCATAATTTAGGGATGGGAAAAATTTGTGTCTTTGGATTAATGTAAGTGCAGCATGTGATACAGCATTGCATTCAGGTAAAGGGGAGGGTATAGTGTCATGCTGGTGCAACAGTAGATTTTTTTCAGTTCTAAGATTGACTGGTTTATCTGCACTGTCTGCACTAACACAAACACTTCTAAAAGAACTTTTCCTTATTTAGTTGTTCGTTTGGAAGGTCTATAACTCCTAAAAAAAACCCAAAACTTTTTTCTCCTTCAGGAGACTTAGGGAATGACACACCATTTGCTGACAAACAGAATAAATGAGTTCATACTGGGCCGCTATGACTGAACTACTGACCCGAGCTAATTCATTTAAAGCTAACTTTGTCATCTTGTATCTGCAAAATAGATATATTGTCAGGACACCTGTGAAGTTTTTGAAATACGAACCATGATGGAAAAAGGCCCTGGGTCACCTGATCATTGAGTGACCAAAGCAGGGAGAAGACGGCTGTTGAGAAATGTGCATCCCAAAAGCAGAGTGCATCCAAGAGCTTGGAGGTGCAGCGAGTCAGCAAAGTGTTAGAAGAGGACTAAAGACATACAGTCCAATCTCAGTTTCTAAAAAGTACTAAACAGAAAACATTTGAGTTCTCTACTAGCGGTCATCAACAAAATCATGATACAGAGACTAAGAAGTATTAATCATTCTTGAAACAGGGTACGCTGTAAGGCATTGAAATATTGAGGCACCAGCTAAAACTCTATTTAATGTAGCCTGACTAATACATTTAGCTATTTGTATATTATGAATAATTTTGGATTGCACTGTGCCTAACGTGTTGATGTGATATTGGAGGAAGGTTCACATTGCTATATTTTTCTGCTATGCTATTTTTTTAAAAGCTCTTCAATTACAACTGAGTAGAAAATTTTTCACATAGTTTTTAGGTGAGGAACTCAAATCCTGTGACGAGACTATTCTGGTTATACAAGTATAAATAGTAATATTGAAATTTTGAAAAATTGTTATCTATATGAATTTATGCACACACATAAATACAAAACTTTTTTTAAACTTTCTCAGTGGCATCATGATAAATATTTATGACTTCTAAAACAAACCCTATGCCAGCTTTTGCGTTGCTAAACTGTTGAATGGTAGGTTAAAACTCTGGTATACATTTAAGCTTTGGGGGTTAAAGCTTTGGTCCCTCATATGAGGTTGAAATCCATAAATTTTGAAAAGATATTAAAATGCTCAATTTATCAGAGTGGTAATTTAGCTTAAAAAAGGAATAATTTTGCAGAAATTTAAAATATATGGAGAGGGTCTGATTTAAGTCATTAATCTATTTTTTTACTGGTTTGATTCCATCCTTTCAGAAAAGCAATGAATTTGAATAAACCTTCCAGGAATTTTATGACTCCTGTAAGCACCAAGGTTTCTACCATTGGGTTTCCAGCTAAGGGTTCAAAACAGATCCTATGGTCTTTCATTTAAAACACTTCATTCTCAGATAATTAATTTCCTTATAAGTAATCTTCAATATTAGAAGTCATCAGGATAATTTTTCTAATTATACGCTTCTTTCTGTAACATGAGACTTACCTTTTTCTCAAAGAAGTGGTAAAGGGTCCTACTGAGAAGATCAATAATTATACACAAAAGTCTTTGTTCTTTCTAGAGAACGATTCTAGTAATGATTAGTCTCCATCCTAGTGTACTGTTTTGAAGTGGTATAAATTGAGTTTGCATTTTTGTATATTTGTCAAAGACTTTTTCTGTGCTATGCCCTTTATAAGACAGAAGAAAACATTTTTTTTTAATTCATATTGCTGTTATTCAGAATGTGTGGAATTATTTAAATAAACAACAAACTAATTTCTCACAAGACTCATTTTATGGTGGTTGTGGTCAGCTTCACGAAATGAATTTAAGTTTTCAAATTTGCAGGCTCATAGCATTTCAGTCCTCTTACCTGCATTGGGAAGTTTGACATGTGGAGTTGGTCTGTAGCAGCTTTGATTCCTCCAGGTACACTCAGCCTAATGTGAGATGCTTCAGACCACCCTGCAAACATTGCCCCTCAAACCGGCATTTTTCCTCCTTCCTGTTATTTAATTTTCTGTAGAAAATCATGTTCTCTGTTTATCATCTTAACACACTGTTCAAAATATGATGATTAGTTCCCCTGGAGGTAAAAGTTACCACCAGCAATTTCATTGTTGTCAAAATTTTATTTAAAGTTAACATATACTTAAGCCTTTATATTACTCAAACAAACTTTACCTTATAACACCCTAAGCTAATTTTAGAGATTCATGAGCTTCCAGATTACTTTTGAAGTGTCTCAGTTTGGTGAACAGTCTGGTCAGCAAGCCTTACAGATCCATTTTATAACTGTTCCTGTTCTTAAAATAAATCAGAATTAACTTACCTCTGTTTCTAATTTTGACTTTTACAACAAAGACAGTGAGTAATATACAAAAATGAGGTATTAACTACTTGTAAAAATTAGGTATTAACTACTTGTAACTTCTAAATGAAATTCTAACTTTTCAAGTGTGAAGTAGTGCTTTGAGATCTGAGTATAAAGTTTTGAGATCTGACTGATGTTGGGTTGAGCCATGGATTTCATAGGAAAAGTGGGGTTCCAGTTCAGAGGGATTTTTACCACATGGGGTTTTCAGATCACACTGAATTACAAGTAAAAGCTAAGCATGAAACAGCACTGAAACAGTCAAAGCTGACTTGTTTTTGCAGTTTTAATCTACTGTTCTTCCCTATATTTTGTACTATAAAGCATAGTAGAATAACCTTTTAAGAAGGTTAAAAATTATAGACATATATATAATAACAGAACAATGTGCTGCATCCCATTTGTTCCAAATGCATTAGTATTTTAATAGTTAATACTGCACAGATTCCATAGATATCATTTATTTGTACTTTTCATAATATTTCTGTCTAATACTGTTTTGGCAAGTAGCCTCCGGACAGTAAGATTATTAAGGGACTAATACATCTACAAGTAGGTAAAAAGCACTTGTAGTACCATTAACTATTAATTTGTTCTTGGCTAAACTGATGATTCTTTGACACACAGAATAGCTTATATGTGTCTAACAGTTAACTACAATATATTATAATTCAAATACATCAAATGCTTTATTTCTGTGAGTAGAAACCAGAAATGTAGAAACAGAGAACTAAAAATCACACTTGGTGATGTACCCTAAACTAGCTCAAGAGGACTCACTGGCTGAAAACAGTACTGAAGTTCAGCCTTAATAGACCAGTTTATCCTTTTATTTTCTACCTGGCATTATACCTTTGGCAATATTTCTTTTATGAAAGCTAGTTTTGAAGAGAAATGAATTTTCTTGATTCTTAAAGGGGAAGCTGTTCAGCAAGCCCATCTATGCAGCAATGCGCCTGTTAAATGTAGCACACCGAACTGGCAGTCTCCGAACGTTTGTCATCATTCCTTGTTGGGATGGTCACTTAATCATCAAATTAGAGCTCAATCAACCAGAGCTGCAGAGACAACAGTAACTCAACACAAGTCAGCCCCCCATTTCAGATTTACAGAGCTTCCAGGTGGAGTTCATTACAGCAAATCACCCACTACGATCCCCTTGACAAGACATTAGGAAAATAGTCTAAATTAAGGTTTGTTTTATTGTTAGGCTTGTTTCCTGCTCAAAATGTGAAGGCCCCCTGCTTTTGCCCACACTAACTTAAACTACAGAACATTTGCTATCCAGGGAGCTTTCTGCTGCTATTTGCTGCTCTGTTTGGATAGCACGTGAAATATTCATGAATTTGCAAGCTGAAGTGCCACATGTTTCAAATGAGGATTTCATAGTTGTGTGCTCCTGGCTTGCAAACTGATAATCAAGAACTTACAAATCTAACTTGTTTCTTTATAAACAAGCAGCCATGTAGGCACCTTGGTTTTAACAGATGTTCCTTGTTCCTGCTTCTCCTTGTCCACTGTCCTCTATTCAAGTCCTGGGGAACCCCCTGTCTTTGCAGTAATACTCACGTCCTGATAAAGAGCAATTCTGAAGCTCCTGTGCCATTCCTTTTGGGCAGACCACAACCTATGCAATGAAGTACAGCTAGGAAGAGTATTATGCTGGCTGAAATGTCCTCCCATGACCTTTAATGATCCCTTCCAACCCAAAACATTCTATGATTCTATAGCTGCGTTTCTGCTTATAGATCATAAATGAAGGCAAAGGCTTTCACAGTAAGGCCACAGAAACCTTCTCAATTTGCTATTCGAAGTGCTTCTTCATGTTGAAAAAGTATGTTCAAATAATGTAATGCTGAAGTCCTGAAAGTAAATCTTAACTGTAGCAAGAACAGAAAATCCGAGTACGGACTCCTGCCTGTAGAATATGTGGACCAAGACAACACATTAATTTGCAGTGTACAGGTTCATTAAAATGCATTTTATAATGTAATTCATGCTTTAAAAGGTATACATATTTCACAAGGGACAGTTCTTCACCTGCAAATTCTGTCTTCCTTTTGGTTTAATAGCTTTGTAGAAGGATTAGTAGAAGTGCAGTGCATTACAATTTTTTTTTCTGATGGCTTTTTCTTAACTTTTTGTATACTTGACATATTTATCAAGAAAATGGTAACATATGTATACTTAAGTACCATTTTAATGAACCACACCAATGTAATATATTGACTCTGCTGAAATTTTTTCCCCTTTCTTCTGATCTCTTTCAGTCTATATAACAAATTTTCTACCAAGACAATCTTTACAGAATCTTTGCACAATTTCAATATGAATAATCTGCCTTTTGCTATTTCTGGATAGATACATTTATTTTGCCCCAGGTCCTTTAATTATACAGCTCTTTGCAGCAGCTGCTTCAGGGTTCCCAGTTAGACCCCTTGCAGTTTTTTCACAATAACACTTTCTAGACTAGAAAAAGTGCTGGTTGATCACCTAGTGTTTGTGTTGTGAACTTGGGCTAGTCCTGAAAATACCACCAGGTATTGAAAGGGAAAATTTCACTCAGTTCAGTTATGACCAGATTTCCATGTGATGTGGCTGCATGTGGCCACATTTTCCTCCATAGTAGTGGCTAAAGAATTTTAATTAACACAAGCTTAGCTGCTTAGCTGCCCCCTGTGAAGGCTAAACACATCTTTTTGAGGAACATTTTTTTTTTTTTTAGGTTAAGTAACACCTGAGGCCTCCCAATTCCTTTTTTAAAAAAGCCAGCTTATCCAATCAGTCATTCTCTTTACTGTAACATCTCTCTCAAGATTTGCCAGTTATTCTTGTATTTTTGCTCTTGCCACTTGTTTCTGCAGCACTCTACTCTAGCAATTTGCTTTCATTAACAAGGTTTGATCTACTTTTGTGGTCTTTCCCCCACATCTGTGTTTCCAATTTTCTCTCTACGTGACCACTATTCTCTCCAGTTTACCAAAACTTCTTGTAGCTCTAAAAATACTCTCCACCAGTGAGATAGTACTTTTTCTGCAGTAACAATATTATTGTATATTTACATGTCAATTCTTTTTTTAAAGAACACGAATTATCAGTATTGTTTTGATAGCAACACCCACTGTTTCTAAAGTTAGCTAAGCACATTGTCTCCTTCTGCATCTTGGGAAAAGAATTCATTAAGTTTATTTTTATTTGACAAATTCAATGGGTGTTCATATATATTCTCTTAATTAGCTGCACTTCTAGTAGATGTTCTGATTTCTCAGTACTTGACTGTAGAATGGGTGATCTGTATTGTTTCTTTAAGATAACACTGCCAAGGAAATATCAGCAGAATGCATGTATGCCATTATTATGCACAATGAGCCTTTCCTCAATCTCAGCTTACTACTTAGTATGCTGAGGTTAGAAAAAGAAACCTCCCCATGCCCCCCAAAGTCTTAATGTGTCATTGTTGGATTTAATGGGAATAGATGTCAACACTGTACAAATATAGGAAAAATTAGAACTCTTTTAAGGCTACTTTGTTCCTCCGGTTGCTAAATGAAATCTACTGGCAGTGTCCTTACAGGCTGTTCTTCTGATAACAATAGGGAACAAGTTTAATTTAAAATAGCGGTGACATCCTTTTATTATACACTTGCGTTTCTTAAATGTTGAGTGCTCTAAGAGCATTTCTAAGAATTACACCAATTAGATGTTTACACAGTAAATGAGAACAGCCATAGTTATATCAGGATGTCTAATTTGAAGTATATACAACATATGCTTTAGGGTGTATTGGGAGGGTTTGGAAGAAACTTCCTCTGCGACAGATTACTCCAGTTACCCAGTATAAGTTTTCTTCTTGGAAGATGCTCTGTCCACTACAAGCACTAGAAAACTGCAATAGATGTCCTCTTAATGTGATCTGGGGCAAAGCCTAGGTTTGTGTAACATTTTTTTTTCCTAGCTCTTCAAGATTTTTCCAAAAGTGCAGGTGGCCTAACCATTCATTTTAGAAGAACACAGATTGCTGCTCCTTAAAGCTTGTTCACTCAATGAGGCTAAATGCATATCCACAAGAGATGAGTGATATTGAGTCATAAAAATCTCTGTAGGACCAAAAGACCAAAATAAACACATTTTCGAGTCCCTGACATCTGGTACTTAAGATGAAATAGAAATATTAAAAAATTGTTAAAAGCTGCTTGTTTCAAAAGTTTGATTCAAATAATTATATATTAGAATGTACCAGTATCATTAACATAGTAATACAGCCCAGAACTTTCACTGGAACATTCATTTTGGCAAACAAAAATATTCTTAAAATAAGGTTTCATTAGACTGCACTTTAAATATGATGACTCGTTTGGAAATAGCTTGTATGTGTAACATAAGGAAGGTTTATTTGAGCTGCACAAGGGAGCACAGAGAATACATTAAACAGCTGATGCTCAAATTAAAAATATAGTATATAATTAGATATCTGGTATTATATACATGATTTTCAGAAGACATGTATATACTATCTTAACACACAATAAACATAAAAGAGAGTTTAAAAGAATTATTTATCATACTAGTAACTCTTCAGTCATAGTAATCTATCTTAAACTCACAAAAAGCTAATTCATTACAGTGAATGAACCTTTATCTTGACAGCTTCTGTATGAGCCAATACAGGTTGGCACAAAACATATAGTGGATACCCGTAGACTCTTGTCATGGTTCAAAAGATTTTATAGATTCTGCTTGATGCAGAAAACAACTGTTTTCCTCTAAACACTAATCGCCTTTATTTCTGTATCAAGTCTTTAAATCTTATTACCCAGTCACTAGGTACCAATCACTGAATGTTATCAAATGCCAATTGTTGAATGTTATCAGCCTTTTTTGATCATCCATTTGAGATACATGGGAAATAAGTAATTAAATGACTGCCTGACTGAAAAAGAACCAGATTTGAGTGGATAAACAATGCAGTGTGTGTTATAAATAATCCTTTATATTATTTAGTTGTTTGGGAACAGAAGGTTCTTATATGTATTAGTCAATAAGCACTTAATATCAATCCTTTGACAGGCACAAAACTATTCAGAAGCTACCATGATTATAAATCAGAAATTAGTTATTTTATATCTGGTCAAAATTTTTTTAATTTCTACTTACCAAGCAGATCATAACTTAACAGAACATTCTTTTTAGAGTTTTACTAGGGTAAAAAAAAAAAAAAGGAAAGAAATAAAAGAGCAGTTTCTTTCATTAAAATTCCTGATATTCACATAATAAAATATATAACTGATTCAAAAAGATAAAAGGATGGCACAGATTAGCATAGGCTGTTAAGGAGATTAGTTTAGACTGTAAAGCACTGGTGGTATCAACTCGTGTTATTAACATCACATTTTGTTTGAAAGTTTTCCTCCTTCTTCCTTTCCACCTTTGTTTTTTCTTAAAATCTATGAAGTTAATAAATATGCTAAGAAAGCTGAAACAGAGAAGGAGAAATAAAAAGAGAAAATACAGGACTAGGAGAGAAAGCGTGGGAATGAAAAAGGTGCACAAGGGCCCTCTTTTACTCAGGGCTATTTCTCACAAAATGACAATTTGAACTGCTTGTTCAATTCAAGTGTTTAAGGTATTTTTGTTCATTGAAATGTCCAACAATGAATTTTTTTGTTTGTCCAAATATCTGAGAGGGAATGTATCAATCTTGTTATTTTGTGTTAACCTATTGTTTCATACCTCACAAATATCTCAACATCCACCATAGGAAGAACATTCCAGTGACAGGAACACAAATGAAGTTTTGTTGCAGAATCATTATTACCTAATGCAGGTATTATTGTCTCTGATCCGTATTTTGCACCAGACTTACTGTTTTCAAACAATTGTTCAATATTCTACTTCATACTGGAATGTTCTGGTAATTCTTCCAGAATATAATCAAAGGTTTAGTATTCTTGAATCTTAATATTCAGCTGCTGGAAAACTTTGTAGTAGAAAATAAAGCTTCAAGTGCAACAATCCAGTCAAATCTATTACACTTGAATAAGTGTGTTTCCCATAAACTGTTCACTGGATTGAAGTGGGAATCTTCTTTATTGACTACAATGTAATTAAGTTGAAGCTCACATGTGAATCTGTTATAGAAATGGTGGAGGCTTAGGCAGCCAGTGGAAACTAGATTATTGAGATGTATATTGTGAGAAGTCTCTTAACAATATCACAGTTAAATTTTTTAAAATTCTTTTTTTTGTAAGTCCTCTATTGCCACAAAAAGATACCATCTTAAAGTTGAAAATATAAACAGAAGCTTTTTTGAGCACCCATTCTTTTTCATGGGAACAGAAAAAAGGCTCAAAATATCAGAGTTTATACTATCTGTCTTACATACTTTCTCTTTAGTAAAGATTTAGTCTGAGGCCATGGACAGAAGCTTTGCTTTTTTAGAAAAAGGAGAAGCAAACTCTATATAACCTCAGTTAAAGACACTAAAAACTGCCAACCACAGAACTCAAAGCAATTGGGGAAAAAAAAAAAAAAAAAAAAAAAGGCAAGTATTTTATTCCCAGACTAGCATATGAGGAATCTATAAGTGAGTTTCTTAATGTCATGAAACAGCAGAAATGCAGCTCTGTTATAGAAAGGGCCCCAGTACTCATAGCTCAGCCTCTTCAGCTATACAGACCTCTCATGGAAGTCCTGTGATAGTTCCAGCACAGCAGATTCCGGTAGACCT
Source organism: Morus bassanus (assembly GCA_031468815.1). Taxonomy (NCBI): domain Eukaryota; kingdom Metazoa; phylum Chordata; class Aves; order Suliformes; family Sulidae; genus Morus; species Morus bassanus. Next base: position 2,926,571 of record CM062600.1, on the reverse strand, counting down.
CTTCTCAGCTGAATCCAGAGTTCTCCAGTTGTTTTGATAAGGTTTTTTAGTGCTTTGGTCTTCACTGATGGCAGTAAAGAGCCCTGAGATGTAAGTCTAGTGTGTTCACCGTCACAATTTTGGTACACAGTACTTTCCACAGCAGGACTGTTGTGAGAGACTAGGATTTATGTTGTTGAACACCGCCCAGAAAAATCTTTGCCACTGAGCAATCTGCATAAACTGTGAAGTAGATGCTGCAGACAGGTTTGATAGCACTTGCCACCTCTTCCTCTGTTTTTGCTTGTAAATTTCCCAAATTCTAGATGCTGGTGATTTTCTCTGCTAGGGGTTTGCCTTAGGGTAAGGCTTTTTTTTTTTTTTTTTCAGTGAGGAAGTTTAGATGAAATACCTAAGTCTATCTGTGCTTAAGTAACACTAACAATTCATAAAAATTCTTAGAGCTTAATAAATTAAGAGAAGAGAATTACATTTGTGTCAGGGTTATGCCTTGTGCTGTTCCCAGAAGAAAACCAAATTGGTGTTTAAGTTACACAGTTTTAGAAGCAGTTTGTGCATTATGTACAGAAAAGTCATGACTGACAAATAAATTTGCAAAATTTATGAGTATGTATTACACATACTCTGTTCAGACCCATGGGGATGAAGCAGGACCCTCCTATAAACCTGCACTGGTTACATTAGATCACTGTGATTGCTGGCCTCCTAACCCAGGTCAAAGATATTTCTGTCTCAGAAAGCACCTCCAGGTAGCAGGAGGAATGAAAATGATATATTTTAAATACAGGGGAAACAAAACAATATTCACAGAGAGAGAACAATTAATGTAGTTGATGTGATATAGGAAACTAGCAGGGAGGAGGAAGAACAAATCTCATAATTGTGCATAAAACAGTGTAGATCCGTAAACTAAAGAATGGGGAAAGGGCAACTAGGTTTTGATGGAGAAAAGCTGGATGGAAAAGCAGTGAGACAGACTGGACAAGCAAAAAAGGAATGCAGAAACTGGAAAAGAAAAATAAGTCTGAAAGCAGAGCAAGGCTCCTAGACAAGCAAGGTGGCAAGGGCATTTAGATGTTGAAGACTGGGGCTTGCAAAGGGAAGAGGACATGCTTTGGATTAAGGCTACGGACAGAGAGGCAGGGTGGCCTTGAAGCCAGGGCTGGAAACAACCAGGACGAGCATCTGGACCCCGGAGAAAAGGGATGGAATTGAGATAGAAGAGCTTAGAAGACTGCATTGCCCAGCCAAGAGCCTGCTTGTCTTAAGTCTGTATGAATTAGCTAAAGGACTCATAACAGTCCTTATCCTGTGCTGTTAGAAAACATCCACAAATCAACATAGAAAGGAGTGTCCCTTGTCTTTTTTTGATAATTTATTTTCAGACAGATACCAGAAGGCAACTTTGCCCCATTAAAACGTTGATTCAAGTGGTCAACCAAGTGTGTAGCTAAAGTTTACAATGATCTGAAAGACTGAGAGATTGTGTGCAAACACAATTCCACATGGAAAGATTTCTGCAGAGTTCTTGGTTTGCTTTGAAAAAAGACAAATAAAATGAACAATCAAAACCCCCACTTAAGCTATTCCTTTTACAGAGTAACTTTAAAGCTTACCAAAACCAAATACTCAGATTATCTCTTGCAAGCTTTCTAAGGAATTTGGCGTGGGTCTACCTTGAGCAAAGTAGCTCTCTACAGTGACATTCTGTTCAGATGTTAGAAATCCCATAATTAAGATTGTAATTGAAACCTTAATTCAACTCAGTGTGAATGCATTATAGCCTTTAATTACTTCATCATGCACTTTTTTTCCCTTTCTGCCGTATTTGATGCAGAGGATGGTCATTGTTGTGGGTTCAGCTGGTGTTTTTCTTGTCAAGGAAAACGTTGATCATATTACTCTGACTTATTTTTTGCTGAAGCTACAAGATACACATTGAAAGGGCTGTGACTAATGATCAAAGGAGACATGGAAAACTGCATTGCATCTACAGTACAGCTTGTATCTAACAGTAGATTACGTTTGTCACACCAGGTAGCACCATATGAAGGTACCTAAATTAAGTATTATTGAAGCTGGTATATTGACATGCAAACTAACAGAGATACTATCTTGGGTCTCAGCAGCATCATGGTCCTACACCGGGGCTAATTAGACTTACTTCTTAGTAGTAAAACCAAAACTAATTAGTTGAGGAGGAGAGCTCTGTTGTGTTTGTAGTTTGTTCATTGAGCGCCAGCTCAGGTGTCACTGCTTAACTCTACTTCGTGCAAGGTAAACCTAGGCCAAGTATTTAAGCAGTCTTTTGATAGGTTATTAGTAATTTTATATCTCTTATTTTCTGACAATGATTTATGAGCCTACTGATTTAGAGAAACTCTGAGACTTTGCATTAACTATTGCTGGAATTTGAATCTGTCCAGTTCCATCTAATGCAATGGATATTGAAATATATCTGAAAAATGTATCTGTATCTAAATCTGAAAAATCAGATGCTTGGCGTCTTGGAGTAGATAGACCAAAACTTGGTAAATGCTGTGATGACCACACCACTAAACTTCTCCTGAGTGTTGCAAAAAATATATTAGCAAGCGTTAGTGAAGGGCTTAGTTACAGCGAGTGTCATGGAAAAGCCAAAGATTGAAATAATCTTTCTGTTAACAGAGTGGAGTTTGGGTTTAGTTTAGTAAACAGGGCACACAATCAAACTACTACTTATTTGGTGAGTGCAGCTCATCCTAGACCTAAAGGGCATAGAAAAAATAGCATGTGATTATGTGATTAAAGAAAAATTGTCATAATACACACACAAGGAGCTGAACGAAGAATATGTGGTCAGCCTTTTGTCTTTCCTAACACCATGGTTTTGTAACCTTAATATATTAATAGTTTTTTGTGATAAATAAGAATATATGTTAAAAGAAGCAGAAAATACACTTACAAAGCAGCAAAACGTATAGAATGAATATAATTAAAAAGTTGTAAAATTCTTTCCTGAATACCTTAGGATCAACTGTACTTAACTGTGCTAATGTTTGTGACCAATAACATTTTTAATGCTGACAGGTAAATGTAGTAACTCTAATCTAGAGAAAACAGCCTTTTATTGATTCATTTTTTTGTTTTCTTCAGTAAGTCCATAGACAAATATAGACACAAGTACATTTTCTTACAGCTCTGTGCCTCACAGGTCACTTTAAGACAGAAGATTTGGAACATAGTAATGACTTATGAAGCACTGGGATGCTTTTTCCAGAAATAGTTCATGGACCACACCATCCCTCAATGAACTGTACTGACTTTTGTCACAAACATCTTTGCTATTACTTATGGCATTAATCATGCTAAACTTTTCACAGTTGTTTTATCCAATTTTGGTAATTTTGCAGTTTTGAGCCAAATCAATGTTTAGTTATAGGCTTTTCAGTATGGTTGGCAAACTGTGTACTCACCAAGTATTTCATATTATAATATATGAAAGGATTAATTGAAAACACCCAGATTTCTGTTGTCAGTTTGATATATTAGGGTGATAGTCTCATTTAATTTGTGAGAAATTAAGTCAAAATAATATTTCTTTCTGATTTTTTTTTAAATAGTAATTTTATTGGGACACAGAATGTATTTAATAAGGTGTTTTTGTAACTTAAGCTGACCATGGGGACTGGGAAAAATTTCTACATCTCTTTTTTATTCTGTCATGAAAACATATTTTGGGTAACATATTTTTATTCAACTAGCTTTTTCTGGATTAGGAAAACTCGACTAGTGAACAGCTAAAGGAGAATACCTTCTCCTGATCTAAAAAACAGAGTTTTCAGAGGGTCAGCGCGTCCCTAATTATAATGATGCAGTTAACACTACTCTAATTGAAAGGTTGTGTCAGCATTTCCATTATAAAGCCATGTTTTTCATGGGTTGTAGCTCAGCTGTAAAGATTCAATCTGGGCTGAAACATGTCAAAAGACCTCATCCTGCTCAATATAAAATGCCTTCAAACTCCCAATTAAACCAGTGAGTTCTCCAGGCACTGACTATTTCAAACAAATAAGGGCAGACTCTACATGAATCATTTTACAATGCCATCATATACAAAGGATAGGCATTCAAGTAAATAGTTTCGTATTTGCTCTCAAGTTTTGCATTTTTTTCAGAATGCAAGCTCACCTGAAAGTTATCCCCCAAATCAAACCATTTTAGTGCTCTGTTCTGATGCCCGCTCCAGGAAATACAACATTCAGTAAAATATAAATGTATAAATTACAGTGATTTAGATGTAATATTTAATAATAAAAACATTTTATGCTGTATAGATAGAAACTTGTAAAACAATAACAGCTGTGGTAATTTCAACATCCTTCACAGCACAGGTTAAAGAATAAAAGAAATGGTTTGGTAAATGAAGGACAACTAAAACTGTAAGGGGAAATTACATTTAAGCTATAGAGAAGGTATTACACAAGGGAGTGTAAAATGAGTGATTAAAACTCATCTCACAACATCCATTTAATAGCATGCAGAAAACACCCTGAATTGAAAGCACAAAAATCAAAAGAATAAATGCCAGTTCTGTTAAGACTTGTACTTCCATTAAAAAAAAAAAAATTCTGAGGAAAATCTGTGTACATGGCTGCACAGAGAAGAATCAGGGCAGTAGTTTATTGATGCATTGAAGTCTGCCCTGATTTGAAACTTTAAAAAAAAAAAACAACACCACCACACACTTGGACTGATGAATGAAATAATTTGCATTTTAAATACTTTGAAATGTCAGAAATATAATATGACATATCCAGAAAAGGCTTAATTAAAGGCCTCAATGCTTCTTCCATGGGTGAGATTGGTAAACCAATTAATTACTGTGAGAGTAAGCGTGAGTGCGACACTGAGACTTAGATTTTGTCTGCGCACCAAAAACAGACTTGAGGCCTCGTGACCTCTGAAAGAGGCAGAGCAGGCTGGCCAGCACCTACATAACATGGTGGGACATAATCCCTGCATGACTTTGTTATGCAGCATAATCCTCCTCAGCCATGCCCAGACATGCGTATCTGAGCCGCGTCCGCACTTCATAGAGCCCTTTCATCCACAGGCAGTGAGTGACAATGTTGGAAATGAATAGGTCAGAGCCATCGTATCTGCCGGGGGGACCATGCAAAATCCCAGCTGTGGGTGCAAGGGATACATAAAGTACCCAAGAAAGTGTTAAAAACTATGTAGTGGTTGGTAACCAGTAATTCTCTCTGCCCTATGCTGAAGTTCTTGCATCATAAAGGTGGTAAGGATGTGTCTTTCAACATCTGTTTGTTTGACCACAAGTGTCAGGTGAGAGTACAGAGACACTGCAGATCTGTATGCAATGGAGAACTCTTCCCGCAGTTGAAAACTCCCTTTTCACAAGGATCCAGCTGTTTCTGCTTGTTCCTTCCTGTTCTGCAATTGCCTTCCAAGGGAGAAGATACTCTGCAACAATGAACTCCTGAGTTTAATGCATCCTCTTTTCTCCCTCCTGCAGATTTGCACTGCAGAGTGATGTTATATGGCATTTTCATCTGTGTATGAGATATGGGGAAGTGCTTATCAGGAACTGCTAGCATAGTTAACAAAGCACTAACTGGGTAACATATGAAGTTGTAAAGGATCTGTCATTTGACTCCAATGAAACTAGCAAAGGGGTTTGCAAAGCATCTGAATTTCTCACAGAAATATAATCCAGGTACTAATTTTACAGACATTCTGTGAATCTACTTCCTGTGACACTATCTCTCAGCTACGTTAGGGTACCTTTGAAATTCACATTTTCATACAAACTTGAATAAAATGGAAAAGAAGCCTTTGGGTTAAAGAGAGTAATTTCATGAGACTGTGACTGCATGGGGACTTGCTAACCATCTGGATTTTCCCTCATGGATGCTAGCATTGTATTTTAAATTATGTAGTTCTGAGAGCAATAATCCAGTTACGCTAAATAACTTTTTTTTTCCTTTGGTGTTCTAATTTTGCCATTATGCTGGTGCAACCATTCCTCTAGTAAGGATGTTTTCAAGCTGCACAGTTGTGAAATAAAAAGAGAATTTAGGCATTTCAGTGCATAAAGAATGAAAATACAATGAAACCTTGAAAGACATTAGAACAGGGTTGCTTATTCCAGAGTTATAATAGCATATGATTTTTAATAGCTTCAAACTAAATACACAGTTAATTTCAAAATGTAAAGCTAAGGTAACTTGATAACTTAAACAATTTACTGAAACAACAGCAACAATAATATTATACTTCAATAGCTCATATAGGGCACAGAAGCAAGGACAATGTTAAAAGGCATGATGCTCTCTATTACCCAGTAACAGTATTCTGTTCCTGGTACAGAAGATATTTTTACTGGCTTTTTTAATACAATTAAGTAGCTATGGGACAATATAAATTTCCAGTTTAAAAATTCATATGGGTACTATTTAGTTACATTAAGGGTTACATTTTCAGAACCTACTATGAGGAACTGCACTTCTGCCTTTGGGCAATTAAATTCTGCATTTTTAAATCCCCTCCCCAAAATTAATTAGGTATGGTAGGTGGTATTCAACAGTTGCCACATTTTACATTGGAGGTGGCTATATTTCACTGATGAATACATACATCAGTTTAATTTTGTGAAGCTATTTAGGATTTATTTGCATTAATATTAAAATATAAAATTCAGTGAACAGTCTCAAATTTAAAAAAAAAAACCAAACCAAAACTCACCTGTTGTAAATTATACCAGCTCACTGGGTGACAATCTGGCTTCATATTCTGTTTTTCAGATTGTTTGCTAATTAATGGCATTAAGAGATCCAATTCCAACAAGAAAAGACAATGCAAACCATCTAGAAAAGGTAGCAAGGAGCCCATGTTGGAATACAATTCAGGTGAATAAGACAAACTATTCCTTCCTGGATTCCTTCCTCCAAACTCTTTGCTGATTGTTATGACTTGGAATATTTTGTTGAACTTTTGTGTGACTGTTGCCATATTTACTGGGGCAGGCACTTATTTTTCAGTTAGATTTGGTCGATATTTATCCTTTGAACCTAATGCTGTGGTGACTTGCATGTGTCCTGGCCTTCAAGTCAATCTTATGCCTCTTATTTGCATTATTAAGCCTATTGGAGATGTTTTTTCTCATTTAATTTTCTGAGTTATTTCCCTTTGTTTCTCATTAGTGCATGTATATTCCCATTCTGATTCTCTCATCTCATTCAAACTGGTAGTTGAGATTCACCCTTAATTCTCCACAGTGTGTTCTTGCCTTGCCTGTTGGCACATTGCAGCCAAGCATAGTCCTCTGGAGAATCTGTAGATTGTTATTCTGTCTGGTGGACAGTATTGCAAAGAATACTTTGTGAGATAAGTAAAAATTTCCTAATAGTCATTCCCATCTTCAGATCATCAACCAAAATTGGGTAGTAGTTCATTAACATCATCTAGTTTTCCTACGTAAAAGCAACTAGGTTTGTTCTGAAATCTCCTAGACCATTTGGGATTTCCTGAAGCTACAGAATTTGATGCTGGTGTTAGCTCCTTTGTTTTTTTCCACCTCAGTCATGCAATGTACACTTATCACTAGTATTGCACCCAGAACTAAAGTCTCTGATATCTCACTGATTCCTTGAAGAAAAAGTGTGTGCATAGTATCACATCAGCCTGCATTTTCTGAGACTATCTCCCAGGCCCCTTAATAAAAATTTGCCTTGTACAAATGTTTACTAAATATTAGAATATTTTTGTCTTGGAATATGCCTAGAATATGAATGCAGCTTATCCTACTACACAGTTCTCGATGGATATTTTTGGATCCTAACATTAAGAGATGTGTTTAAACTCTGTACTGGGCTTGCAAATTTGTTTCGGTATTCACTAGAATTTATATCCAATTAAGTTTATTGGGCACAAGAAACTGCTGTCCCTGAGATGCTTTAGATATTCATAACCATTTTACTGAGACTTTCAGAGTTTCAGGAATATCCATTGTAACCGCTTGGATACGCTCCTCACTGATGTGATGTTTCCTAAAATCTTGCGATTAGACTAAATATTCACCTTGTGGCAAAAGCTGAACTGATGCAACAATTTATTCCAAAGGCCCCTTTTAAAAGCAACTTTTCTGTTTCTCTGTCAATAAGGGCTGTACCAAAATAATTTGTTTTCCATCTTTGGGACTGTGCTGATTTTGACCATCTCTTAAGGTACTGCATTATAGCATTACCTATTTGAGAAAGTGTAGTCACCTAAAACTAATTACTTCTTTAGGACTTATTCTTCCAAAAGGCCAAAAAAAGTTCTGTGCACAATCTGATTTTTTGGGAGAAAGTTTACAGCTAGCAGGCAGCACCTTTGGCAGGAGGGATCTACAAGAGAAACTTTGATCCAAGAAAAGGAAATCAGAATCCTACCCAAAAGAGGAGAGGGGGTCTAAGGCGAGATTTACAGGATTAACCACCATTAGACATAAATTTGAATGAATGTACTAATAAAAAAAAAAAATCTGTTTATGGGTAAAGGCCTTAGAAATTCCTGTGGAGAAGCGGAAACTACATGTTTCAATAGATCTCTGTGTGCAGCAGCCACCAAGAGATGCAGCTATAAGATAAACATAATTGTGCAACAGATCAGGATGTGCTGTCCAATCAAGGTAGAAAACTGTGAGACAAGTTTGAACATGGGAAACTAAGGTTAGATATAAGGAGTTGTTTTATTGTATTTTATATATACCATGAGGGTGGTCAAACACTGAAGCAGGCTGCCCAGAGCTGTTGTGGTCCCTCCAACCCTGGAGGTGTTGAAGATTTCACCGGGCACAGCCTTAATCAACTTGATCTAATTAGACATGCCTTCCACGGAGTGTTAGACTAGGCAACTTCTGTAGTTCCCTTCCAAGTTCAGTCATTCCATCCCTTTGTAACCTAGAGGCTGGCATACCTCTTTTTATTTTTTACCGTGTGTCACAGTATATATACTGGTCAATGTCTGCTTTCTTGATTGCTCTGTTTTTTCCTTTCCATATTTCATTAATGTGACCAAATAAACTTTGCTTCACTGTAGGCACACTTTTCATTTTTTTCATATGATGTTAATTTTCTTTTGCTTTTTGAGGGCATTCTCTCAACAACTACTCCTACAAGCTTGAATCACATCCTCCACTGGTAATCCCATCTTCATTGTTCTCAAAATTACTCAGTGTCAAAAATAAGAATCTATTTCCTCTCAGCTTCTAAGTTTCAGGTAAAAGGAAAAAAAGGATAAATAAAAAGTACTCCTTTAAAACCTCATTGTACCTGGAGTCATAACATTCAACAGACACTTATCAGTTGTTCTAGTGTTTCGGGTATTATTCTTCACAAGAACTTTCACTGATGTCTCATTCCTTCCCCGCAGTGAGATATTAAAAAGCCTTGCCACCCACTCATTTTACCACTCACTTTTTTACATAGATTTGTAACTGTCTACAGACTCACTTCATACTTCCACATTTTTTGTGTAACCAATTCAAATTTCTAGTGGTTGAGGCTCTTTGACAGTGTACATTTTTAGTACAAATTTGGGTTTTGCTTTAACCACAGTGTCTCCCATGTTTTAGGGATCAGCCCTAAAAGAAACCTGCTGCAACTGTGCTAGAATAAAGAATTATCTATAGACTTCTGTAGCAATGGCTCACATGCAGCTAGTTGCCTTCCAAGTGATCACTGATGGGTCCTTTGCACTCTTTCATTCTATAACTTGTGCCATAAATTCCAGTATTAACATAGCAACATCTTGGTTATCAAACTGAGAACATTTCAAATCATTTCCCACTTTAAGAATGTGTTCTTTGTCTACCTTAGTTTCCAGGGAGAGCATAAAATTGGACAAATCAGTCCTGCTTCTTCTTGGCCCGTTCCATTTATGGATTCTTCTATCCAGTTATATTATGTTCAGGATGAAAATACTGCTGTAAGGCTTTCAGCAAGAGGAGAAAATTGTGCTGTTGATATCCCTTTTTAATGGAAAGGAGTGGGCCATCAGTTGTGCGAAGGTCTCCAAGGTTACTCTGACAGCATGAAATATTTAGAGAGGGAAGAGACAGCTATGTTTCTTCCCTACACTGTCACACTGACAGAATATCTCCTTACTAGCCAGGATCCCTCTTCCTGGTGCTGAGGAGAGGTCCACACCTTTTTCTTAAAACTGTTGGAGAACACTTTGATACAGTTCTTGGTTTTCCTGTTTGTACAGAGGGTTTCTTGTGGATTTGGGTTTTTTTTCCTTTTTTTTTTCTTTTTTTTTTTCCCCACCCCAAGACTTTTCCAGGCCTATAGAACAAAGGGGCATCAAGGAAGACAGAAGCCACCTTTCTTGTCTCTGTTCTTGGATTAAATGGAAAAGCAGGACCACAACATTAAAATCCTATGTCTGATATAATTTCTAGCAGGCTTGGAATAATCAAAGACCCCTGCTGCAGCTTTTGTTACCAGGTTTTAATGGTTTCAGACAATCATTTTCTTACCTTTTTAGAGAATAATTTTGAAAAGTCATGCACAGGCTGACTTCGTATATGTGCTTTAGGAGGTGGTATCAGAACGGCATGTTCTAAACTCTGTGTTTGTTTAAAGAAACAAGAGATGTAAAAATGTATAGGGCAGAAGGAAGATGTCCTGAGTTTCCTCAAGTATTCCATTAAAAAAAAATAAAAGAAGAAGAAGAAAAAAGAAAAAAATCCATAGAAATCTTGAATTCATTTCATGAAGTGCTACTCATGTTCTACTATCGGTAGTCCCTCAGATCTTTTTTTTTAGTAAAAATTATATTGTTTCTTTGTAGGATTTTTTTTACTTTAAACTTGAATTGATAATGTAATTGCTTCAATAAAATGCATGCATTCAAAGATATCTTTTTTCTTAAGTATAACATTATTGGTAGAACATGATTTTCCATGAAATAAAGTTTCGGAGTCTTTAAACCATAAATCTTGAAAACACTTGAGGGGGGTCTTATAGCATATGTTAAAATTTTAGATTCCCTATATAGCAAGAATTATACTTCTATTCATAAAGCGTTATCAGTGCATAAGCCGGCCATGTAGCACGCTGATTGTTTCCAGCTGTATGGTTACTTTACACAGTGTAGTGTGAGAATAACAAGCACAAAAGACCTATGGATTTTTATGAGAAATGTGAATGGGGCCTTAGTTTTAAACACAAAACAAGGGAGCAATGTTACAACCAAGGGAAAAGATTGCAACCTCAAAGCAAAAGCTGTGAGTTTCCCATGCCAATCCCACAATTACTTGTATAGGTGCTTGAAACACACAACAAATATAAGAGGCACTCATTATCCTACCCAGATGGAAAACATTCGTTTTTCATATCCTTGATCAAGCATTTTACATGAAAAAGTAAAATTTAACGTGACCTGCATAATGCACATGGCTTCACTATGAAATAGGATACATTCAGAATATATTAGCTATGTAATTTCTGAATGATATATCAAAAAGTCCAGTATGGCCCAGTTAATCCTTAAAAGTTTTTTCACTTGAATGCACAGTCCATCAAAAGTTTCTGCAAGTGAATTTGCACAGCAATGTGAAAATATTGCATGGCGTCTGTCTGTTTTAAGATAGATGCAAACCACACATTTTAATAATAAAAGTAAACCTGTTCAGATCTGTCGTGATACTCTCCACCAAGGGAAGGAGAGAATTTGTTGAATGAGATCCACAAAAAGTTTTGTATCTGTGGCTCAGAAAACTGATTAGAAGCACAGATAAAACAGTGGTCCTACAGCTGTATTCTACAACATAATCAAGTGGGATGAGTGTGTGAAATTCAGCCATATCTCCACTGTGGTTTCCACTGTGCATGGAGAAACGGCCAGTCTCACCCATGTCTCATCAGAGTCTACGTGACTTTTGGTGCACAAGTATGGGAACAGACGTAGCTTAGCACTACCTCAGACAGAAGTGTAACAACTACATATAAGGACCTGTATATATTTCCATACCACCAGGAAGCAGGAGGAGAAATAGCGTAACGGATGGCTCCATTTTCTTCTTTGCATGCTGCCCTTTCTCATAATACATTAGTTTGATTGTAAGACCCAAGGGTTTGGCAGAGATCTGGGGACAGATTCTCATGTTTGACCTGGTCTTTGTGTAATGTGATGACATCAGTAATTTCAATAAGTGCAGCCCCTTGAACTTGTACAGGGAAGGTTGTGTATGAGACGTTTTCAAGGGGTTGACTCCCTGAACACCTCCTGCTGAATTTAACTTTTTGGGTGTCTACTGGAAGAGCAGGCAAAGAATGAGTGTGGCAGTGGTTCTGGACACTGCTGCTCTCCATAAGTGGTCTACTGAACTCCTGTACCTTAGTTAGGGCCTTTGAGATCTCTAGATACGTCACAGATCTGTAGGTGTCATGTCACCCCAGGACTGAAAAAGTGAAGTTTGACTTACACTCCCTACATCTTCTGCCCTGCTTTTTCTGGAATATTTCAGGTTCCATGTTTTAGCGGCAAAGTGTAGAGTCTGAACCCCAATTTTTTAATCAAGGAATTAAATATATTATTATTAATAAACAGCAGTTTCTTCTTCTCTTAGTAGCATTGCTTCATCAACCTTGATTTTCCTTTTACTTAATAAAGATTAATGCTGTACTTTCTCCCAGGAAAGCTAAATGTAATACCAATCTTTATACCACCATCCATATTTCTGCTAGCTGGAATGTGAGGTGTCCTGAAGACAAAGTGCATTGCCACACATTTAATGTGCATGAGTAAAAGTGCTCATAAAGAGAATTTATTATATTTTGCTGTTCCTGCGAGTGTCCACTTTCTGCTGACTGTCTGGCTTATAAGTGAATGGCAGTGTTGCTCACAGTGCAAACAGTTCCCATGCCACCATTTGGACTTCATGTGAACCTAGATACAAAGGTGGATTTACTGGGGAGGAGTTAAATTTTGGACCACCAGCCCAGCCAGCAATCCACTGTCCCATGTTATATGGATTGCTCACTTTTCAGTTCCTCTATACCTGTGTGTCTTCCTTTGCTTATATTTATTTTTATAGGATATAAAATCCACAACTTTATAATGAACTGGAGTCCAAAAACTTTGCTTATGGAAATCAGATCATATAGTAATAGTAGGTCTAAGACAAATACTTTATGTTTGGTGCATTATGCCATGGCATTTTATGATCCTATATACATCTTATGGCTGTAATGTAGAATAGCACAGTAAGAAATCAAGTAAAATAAATTATGCCTGTTTTCAGTCCTGTTTTCATGAGAATCATTAGACTTACTTTGGGGAAACTGAACCTCTATCTTAGATTAGGATGCTTTCCTAGGCAAAAATATTCAGTGGGTATAATAAAAGAAAAATCACTAGAAAAGGTCTGTCCAATTGCAGCTGTTTTTTGCTCTTGTTGCTGAAGTATTTGGCAGTAGCATTCAAATCAAGCTATTAAGCATGCGATGATTTTTCAGTCTGCCAGATATTTGAGTTTTATTTTATTTTATCACATCCATAATTTGAAACACTGCAAAACTCTCCTGACTCGGGGCTATTCAGTTATTGCTGCACAGCATAAGGGACAGTGCTGGCACACGCCATGGCCAAACATTAGTTAATGGCATGTTGGAAATGTTAATGCACCTTGGAGAAACATTCAACCTTTCTGCACTTTTTGAAGCTCGTCTGATTTACTTTTTTGTGAATGTCATATGGGAAGTCAGAACTGTTGAGCAGTTAAACTTTGCTTTGTGCTTTGTATCAGAGATGTGGATTGTGAATTAAGATCTTGTTATAGATACAGCTATGATTTAGACAGGAGAAAGGAGGCAAGGTAGAGAGTTCACTTTAGAACTGATTTATCCAGAACAGTGGTGAAAATCCTTATTTTTTTTCGTAAAAATTAAAATCATATGTTCATCTCTAATTTGCAATGAACTGCTTCACTAAAACTACTTATATCAGTATTGTTAATGCTAATGGTTTCAAGTGACCCATGTTCTAATAATCTGTACCATCAGCTCAGTGAAGATCTTTTTTTCCTAATTAAGAATGTTTGACCACAAGAGGGAGTTCCTTGCCAACTGTTTACTTCTCATGAAAGCAGCAAGTGCAGAATAGGGATGGTTCCAAAAAAGTTAACAGAGAGAATATTTGCTTTCTGTTGTTGAAGGCTAAGACAGGAAATAATTTTATTATTTTTTTAAAAAAACAAAACTCTTAATTCTGAAAAAATAACATTTACTGTGGTCTAAAAGTCTACATGAATGTCTAAGATTTATTTAATAATGTACCTATTATTAATTTTAAATATACTAGAGATATCACCTAGGTATGTAAAGGAATATTATAATCGAACACAATAAGCACAAGTGTAATGTATGGTTGGTTTTATTTTCATGGTATTAATGTGTGCTATGAATTATTTTTAAGAGCTTTATTCCTAGAATTAGGAAAATAGTAATTTGTACCCAGTGGACTTCGCTATTTATTTAGTACTTAGCCAAAATACATTACTTCAAAGCATTCAAGTGAATAGTTCTTTCCTTTGTTGTGGGGTTTTTTTTTGTTAAAACTACATTCCTTCTCATATCTTACACTCTTGCTCTTAACTGTTGCAACTGTTCTTACTTTGCATAAAGTATTTTTGTGACTGTAGATTACAATGTCCCAATGAAGAAAATAAAAATCCAGAAAAAGTATTTTTTTTCCATGCTGTATTAAACTATTTTTGCTGCAACATACCATACAAAGTCATAAATTTTTGAATTTTTTTCTCTAATTTATCCTGAAGCCAAGGTTCATGTTCAACTCTTAAGAAAGCTCTTGGTAATCTGAGTGAGCCATGCAACTTTATAAATAAGGTTTTTTCCACTTGTTCTTAAGGAAAATATGCTCAAAAATAGGAAAATACCACATAAATCTTATGTGCATTTCCAGTAGATAAAACCAGACAGCAATATACCAAAATCAACTGATGTGAAAAATACTAGCTGAAAATTCTTAGTAAGTAGAGAAAGCAGACAATCCAAAAAATATAGGAAGACAGACTTCAAGGAAAGAAAAAGGATTAAGTGGTCTGTGTGCATAAAGAGGCATTTATCAATACCAGATGGAATAGTAAGCACGAGCCCACCCCTGTCCAGCGTGTGCTCACTAATGGTTATCTTGTACTTACACTCAGCATCGGATGACTGGGTGGCAAATGCAACCCATTTTGCTATGTGTCTCGTGATCCTTAAGGGGCTGTAAAATCATTTCCAAACTCTAGTAGTTGTTCAGAGCTCCTTCTGTTTTATACTAATAATCTTTTTGTTTGTATGGCATTTCTTTGTGCCTTACAAACATGTTAGCTATACTTCACAAAGCCTTTGTCAGGTAGGTAAAGGCTTCTGCCTTGATCTTACAACAGCACTGATGCACACGGAGTCAGAGAAGAGGCTCAAATTTTGAAAATGTTAGGAATACCCAATAGCTATTTAATCAGTCCATTACCCAATTTCTGTGTATATTCTAAATGTTCATTTAATTGTACCTCTAAAACATAAAGCCAAAATGTCGTAAGTGAAATAAGTGAAAGCTATGAATGTTTGAAACCTTTGCAGTTTCTCCTTTACCTTAACCGGCTTGTGTATACCTATTTTTCTTCATGTAATCTTTGAAGCACAGTTTTTTATCAGACATTCTTGTTATGAATGCAGCAGAACTCAGTCCTTGTTTTTATGTGGCATGATTGAAAGGCAAATATTCATCAAATCAAATGGCACTGCATAGTAATTGGAAAAGATGGTGACTTGTACATTTAGTCCTTTATTTTGTAGAGCTTGGAATTCACAAAATATAAGTTTCTCTAAATGGAAACATGAACTAAAAATATGTCATATTAACTCTGTCAAGAGGCATTATTTTTAAGGCAGATGTATACTTTTTTTTTACAATTGTTAATTTTTGTATTTAGATCTAGTTGTTGCAGGATCAAGTGATTTTTTACTTAAAAAAAAAAAAAAAGAATAAAGCTGTGAGCTCTGTAAAATGTCTTACTTATCCTAACATAGTACACAAGTAAGTTGAACCAGATTAAGTTCAATGATGAAAAGGTAAGAGGTTTTTAATAATTAAATAATATTTCCTCCATATTTCAGTAGTGATAGTGAAAAACAAGGCATAAGAAAGGAGAACTGCAGGAAGAAGAGAGATTTCATATTCTTTGAATATGTCTAGTTGAATGTTGGACAGAAATTAAAATTATTAAGCTTTCATCAACATCAACTCTTAGAAATGTTCAATTTACTTTTTTCCCCCCTTCTCAGCCAAACACTTCAGAACTAACAGTAATGGGATGTTTCCATTCATTACTTGAACTCCTGGACGAGGTTGCAGAGAGTAACCTTTTACCTATTTTAGCATAATGTTATTTAGAAGTCACTTTTTTCTGAAGCGTTGACATAGGTTTGTATTTGGGATGATTTCCTGACGTCATTATAAAACCACAATAAAACAAATAAAAATAAAAATAAACTATTTTTGTAAAATATAGGGGTTAGTCTGTACTTCTATGATGAAGGTCTTGACCAGTGAAGAATTCTCCAAGCTGATATAATTTGGAGAAACTAATAAGCTTATTTTGTTCTCTTACAATTGCACAAACAACTTTCTTTTAAATTGCACTGGTACTCTTAAAATACTGTTTTGAAATGTGCAACCTTATTCTAAACTATTTATCCACAGTACTTTAATTTTGTGATTAAAACATGCAGGAATATTTTATATAAAAGCAAACTTTCACTGTCATATTTACCAAGCTTTTGAAGTGGATTGCAGTCAAACATACACCCACACAACCTTAAAAACAAATAAGAGAAACTTTCATTTTAATGGGCATAACTCTGTTGATCTTTTCATTTTTTAATTGTAAATGACAATTTAGTACAGATGTGGAACAAATTTGCATAGTTAATGTAATCGTTTTCCAGCTTGTTCCACTTTTCTACGGCATGATCAGCTGTCATGCTTAAACTTACAAATTCCTGGCATTATCGAAAACATGCAGCTGCAGGTTGGGGTTTTTTCAACTGTTTGTATCAACAGACAGAAGGAAAAATAGTGAAAACACTTAATCTAACATTTCTCCTTTTTTGAAATATAACAAACTTCTCTCTTTAAGGTAGAAAATTATTTGAATAATACTTCAGTTACAAGGTAAATTAGCTGACCATTTTATTTCTGACTTTTTTTAAATATACATATCTGTTAATCTAAGTACACCTTAAGATTTAAAGGCATTAGCTAATTAACTTTACCTTCAGCAGTTATTCTTCAGAGGCAGAGAAAAGCAATTATTAGAAGTCTTGAACAACTCAGATGTAGTGTCAACTTTCAAAAAAGTGGAATTTATCTCCCTTTCCATTCAGTTAGTTAAACTTAATTTCATAGTGGGGAAAGAGGACAGACCAAAGGGTGCAAATATCTTCTGGGGTGGCTAAAGGGGGGGCAGAGGAGCTCTGCTAAAAACCATAGACACAAACTTCTTGGACATGTCCATATGATCAAGTGGATATTTCAAGACCAATATTTTATATTGTTTTATATTTTAATAAAGCTGTTAGTCTCCAAAAATTAGTTCTGTTATGTTTGGATATAAACATAGCCGAAAACATTTAGAGTTAAAAGAGGAAAATGTGTGATCCTCCCCATGCATCACTCCTCTGATTTGGTTGTGATCTAAAATAATAGTCATGAAGTCTTGATAGAATGCTTAGTATCCCTAATTGGTTGAAATTCATTATTTAGAAGGCAATGTGTTTTATGATAACTCAGTGTTCTTATTTGGGAAACACTGGGAATGCATTTGAGATCAGGGAAACTATCTAGAAATGGGATTTTGAAAGATTTACAAGCAGTGTATTACAAAATAAGACAGAACTTTAAAAACTACTAGATAGTGCATCTGTAGAACAACAAACTGCAAAATTGTTAGTTGTTGATAGATATAAAAATTGGAGTAACCTACAAGTTAGATAACACAGAATATGACCTGATATTTTTCAAGTAATATGTCTGAAAATGTCAAATGTTTTGAATTAGGTGGTAACAGACACCATATTTTTCATACCCTCTCATAAGCAGTGTTTATAACTTGCATATTTGACAAAGTCATCTGTTCAACTTTGGGAATATGTCTTCAAAATAAGACAAATGTAACTAAGGGGGGGGGGAGGGGGGGGGCATTAGAATGTGCAAACCTGTTCAATTAGAAGCCTAAAAAGGCAAAAACCTGGTGGTTTTGTACAATGAAAAGTTAATGGACTGTCTTAGTTTCCATAAAATAGTGCATTTTTTTTATATTCTGAAATGCTTCATGGATCTCATATGAACATATCTAATGTTTCAGGAGCATTACCTCCTCAGAGCTGTAATCACAGTGTGTATCAATAAAGATAAAATACAGTAGGACAGTGATTCGTGTGGATCAGCTGGAAAACTCATAGACAGAAACCTCTATACTTTACTGATCTACCAACCACTAAATTTATGGACAGAAGTCAAGAGAGTTCATTCTGAAAAAGAAGTTGGGGGAGACAGTTGACTGCTGTAACTAATCAGGTACTGGATTGTCTTCTCTCTTTCCTTCAAGGGCATGTGACAATATATTTAACAGATTAGTACACAAAACAACTAATTTTTACCAGGATTACTGAATCACTGTTCATATTTTCCATCTGAATATACCCTTTGTATATTTCATTTCCAGAAATTACCAGTGTTTCATTAATATTTAGAGTTGGCTACTAGACATTTTTTTCCATTTAATATGCAAAGGTACTAGACAGCCTGAACTGTCCGGGTTTGGAATATAAAAATAAGCCTTTGGACCTTCATATTAAGCTTAAATAATGTCTCAGAGTATATTTCATAGTTTGCTATGTGTATTTTTTCATTTCCCTCTCCTCTTGTTCATTCTTCATGTATACATGGAAGGCCAATATGTATTTTATTGCTCTGTTTTGCTTTTCTCATTTTCACTTTCATTATGACCAGAGTGGTCCTAATTTTGAACAAAAAATATTGTACTTATTTCTGTCTTTTCCTTTGTTTTTATATTTTCATAGAAAAATTATGAATAATCATTGTAGTTAAAATATTCTAAAATTGTTCTCAAATAATATTATAGTGTTTACCCCGGCACCATTTCACTTGTATGCATTGTCTACAATCCCTCTACTTTTGCTATAATTTGAGATCATAACAGATGTATGCAGCTGAATGTAAGATACTGGAGGTGATTTGTTCTTGAAAGGAATGGTTAAATAATGCACTTCATATTTGATCTGTGGTTTCAGCTTAAATAGCATTGCAAAATCAGTCCTGTAAACAGAAAACTTACAGCAATTATTTGTAAAATGTATTTAATTCTAGATTGTAGCGATATTCATTGTCACTATGTGGCCTTTTAGACACTTAGGGCACTTTCATCTTCCTGTGGGGTTACCATTAAACAAATATTAGTCCTCTAATTAACCCTTAAATAAGGCTATCTCTGTGTTTCTGTATGTTTCTAAAATTGTCCTGATTTGTGTAGAATGATGATTCAAATAAAATGACAGTAGAAGATAAAATAAGGAGGACCAAGGTATTTCTATCCCATGTAAAGGCAATAGTAGGATGTTGTTGTACAGTAAGACTGTAAGGCTGGTCTGTTCCTTTAGTAGAACTAGAATATCCTTTTTTCTCATTGCACATTTTTATGCAAAGAAGTAGCTTTCAGGAATTGACATAGTGTAAAACTCTTTTGCCCCATCCTCAAAGAGGTGGACATTAGATTCTTCAGTTCTATTTTCAAATTAGGTCTTTCTTCTGTTCCTGACTGCTTTAATCTATTTCAGCTTTCTTTCTTTAGTAGAAATGAAGAGAAATTGTCCATGGAACAAAAAAGCATTCTGACTTTCCTGCCAATATCTTCTGGAATATTTTTCCTGTGGTATATGGTGTTTATTTTCAAAATATCTGTACTCCTAATAAAGCTAGGTCTCATTACAGCAAAATTGCTGACCCTAGAATCATTATGAGACCTATTACACATAATTTCTTAATTCCTTATCAGCCAATAGCAGTTGGAGTTCAAACTTCCATCTTGGGCCTTATGAAGTCAATATTCTTTCATTTCTCCTTGGCATTTACATCAACATACCTCTGCCAACATTTTCTTCTTTGTTATAGCAGACAATTCTGTGAGTTCTATGGCAGCTTTATCCAGATGTTTTCCAGACATCTGTAATAAGGATAACCAGCACCTGACTAAAACTGTTCCTTTATAAAAAGGAAATACTCTTCATTGCAGCAAAAGAAAACATCTTCTGACTTCTTACTAAACTTTCCATTGAATTGCAGAAACTGTCATCCTTGTACATAAAAGAAAGTAGGAGCTATAATAGAAAGTAAGTTATCTCATGAACCTCATATTTAAACATATAGATAGAAATTCATTTCAACATTTATAGCATATCATCAGATTAAAGACCTTTCTTCTGTGACTGACACTCTTGCACTTCTCCATGCCTTCATTACTTACAAAATTGACCACTTTAATCTTTTAGTGCCAAGCATTCTAGATAGTTGGCTAAATCATCTGCAGATGCTCATCATCTAAAGGCTGCCATCAGAGCTGTTATTAACAAGCCTCACTTTATAGCTCACATTTCTCCCATCTTGCAGTCTGTACATCGGCTGACTTTTTGGCAGTATATTGATTTGGAAGTAATGTAGTACCATTTGGGAATGAATTGGCCACAAGTATGTATTGTGTATATTTTTTTCCTACCTTCATATATGTATAACACCTGCAGCTTATTTTATTGTTTTTGATGTTTTATTGTTCCATTGTATACTAATTGTCAGCTTAGTATTTTCTCTTAGTTTTCTGAGCAGTTGATGGAACTCTTCTTCCTTCATGCCCTTCTCTTTTTTCAGCCAATCGCTCTGGAAGCTGTTATGAGCTTTCTCATCAATGTAGGTTTGATCTTAAATTTGACTTTCTTGTAAAGAGAATTTTCATTCATGACCTGACGGTTTTCATCAAACTATCAAAATTTTTCAGTTTGGGTTTGTATCAACTCTTTTGATATAATCTTCTGGTCTTGGATTTTCAAGTGCACTTACGCACAAGCAGATAGTATGCTTATTTTAATGTGGTTAACTACTATCTGTGTACCAGTCATGGCTTCGGGTATTTAAGTAGCTAGTCCTGTACATTAATTTCTGTTTATTGTAGAGCTTCCTGATCTGTATGACAACTATGATAACTGCATGTGCAAATTAAGCATCCAACTGTGCATTCATTTTTGCATGTATGATTATAAAACTCACTTTGTATGTATCAAGCTCTTAAGATTGTATTAAAGGAACAGGTAATAATTGATTTATGGTAAATTTGCATGCTATTTTAGCAAAATATTTCAGAAGTCCTTGCAGAAATAATGTTAAAATTCTCCTTTGTGTTGTTTCTTTCGGAGATGAAATGAAGTCTACCTTGTCTGAAGTTAGATGCTAACATATTAACTGCAGTTTTTCAGTTTGGTGAACATTATGTTAGTGACTAGACTTTCTATTTGTGTTCCCCACCCCCACCCCCCCCCAAAAAAAAAGTTTGAAATAAAAACCCATCAGGAATCAGTGATATAAACTTAAGCAGACATCCTTGCTTTTCTCCTTTTGTGTGCATACATGCATTTGCCAAGAACAGACTACCCAGCACCCAAGGATAATTGGTCTGTTTCTAGAAAAGGTTATTTCTTTAAATTGGTGATTCAATGTGTTATGCAGCTCATTTTGCAACTCATACCTTAAATTAAACCCTGGGGCTCAGCTGACCTAAGGATCCTGATAATATGAGAAGTTTATACTGTATCTTACCTTTTGCCATAATGAATAATGAGAGGAAGCTTTATTCATTGTGACAGTTGAAGTTCAACATATTTTTGTTTATATTTGCTGGAAGGATGTGTTTCTCTTCAAATACCAGAATAAGTATCCAGACTCTCAGTGATGCAGCAAGATCCTTTTTAGAAAATATATGGACAAAACCAAAAAAATTATGCTTATAAAAGTGTCTTGGAGTCCAGGAAATCTGTTTCCTGAATGATAGAATAGTTAACCTGTAGATCAATAGTATAAACATGTGGGGAACATGTAAATCAAATCCAGTCTATGTTCATCCATGGGTAGGCAGTAAAATAGAGCAAAATATGAGGAGTAAAAAGGTGATTTTTATTTTCATTGTTCAATTATTATTATTAATCTTTGTTGTTGTTATTATTATTACTGGAAGGAAGTGAATAGGGGTTATTTCAGCTGATACCTTCATGCAATAACCATAATCAATGCACTATTCACACCACTTTGGATTGACATTTTTAAGCCTGAGAAGGAGAAAGTGAGGTTCTGTTTGCTGCATGCCAGCCCGTTTATACATTAAATATTAATTGGACAAGAGCAGAGTTACTTTGGTGAAAGAGACCCAAACCCTTTATTCTACAATCTCCATGTCAGTTACCCCATTTACTATTATAATAGATCATGTTTTCTCGTATTTATTTCCCATCTGGCTTCAGCATTCTTCCTGACTTCACAGAAAGGATGGAAAGTACCTCCCAAATACTTGTACCATTGTTGTGGGTGACTTTCTCATACAAATGCTGTCTTTCAAGCCCAAGAACAGCTAAAAAATTCCCTTTCTTACTTGGTAAGTGCTTTTAATCACAAAAGCACTCAACCAGTACTGTACCTTCCCCCTCACCCCACACACTAAACAAATTCAACATGTTCTGCCTGTCATGAGTAATGTTTTGGCTTTCTTCTTAGGACAAGGTGGCTTCCAGGTGCTTGTCCATCTCTGAAATTTCATGGGTGTATACAATGGACAATTCCGCATCTCTTTTGACTTTGGCATGTCTGAACATCTCCGCTTATACAGAACTTGTCAACAATTTCTGTCAATTTTTCACTGTTGTAAGTTGAGCATACTTGACTGTGACTGAACAATTTTGTTGGGTTTAGGACTCTAAAATCTTAGCACAGATGGGATAAATATAGTATATCCCCTAGCTTTCCTTGAGACGCAGTATTCAATGTAGTTTCCTTTCTTTTTAGTTCAAAAGTTTAAATTACTATAGAATTGCTGTTATAAAAGGTCACATTCCCCTACATTATTTTCAGAGACCGGTTCCATATATAAATTCTATTATGTTTACTACACTATAGCTAATCATCCAAGGTGTTAGCATAGGAAGGGGGTGAATCTCACAAAGGTTCTAGAGATATTTAACTACTGTCTGTGAAACAGCAGTCCACATAGTCCAGGCTCTCAGCCCACCAAAGATGTACTTTGTGTTAGGCTATTTCTGAATGGGAGGAAGGTATTAAACAGGAAATGACTATGATTTAACAACCTAACAAAAGTAAATAGTTAATTTGCAACCATCTTACAAAGTTGTGTATCAGAGAGAAGAAAGAAGAAAGATCACACAAAGACAGAAACATGCATATGTACACTTATTTATAAAGTGCTAGAGCATATAAAGAGTTGAAAAACTGGGCTTAAACTTTGAAATTTTAATTTTTCTTTGGTAGACAAAATACAGTAGATTAAAGCAATATCTTTTATTGGACCAACAAAGAGCAGTCAGGTTTTGAGACCAGAAAGGTTGCATCTTCAGTTTTCACCTTATTGATCTTACCCACTGTTCCTTACAGGCCAGATCAACTACAAATATTTTCTGTGTGTCTTGGATGATACCTTTCTTCCTTTGAGATTTAATGTTTCTTTTTGTGATCAATAGTAAAAAGAGACTTTTTGTAGAGAACTACAATGAAAAAAAATGTATGAAAAGGAATCCTTTTGTAGTAGTTGTTGTTTTGCTGATTATCGCAGGAAAATCAGAATTATTTTTTTAACAGTGAAAAATACAATTAAGTGCAGAAGCCACTTCCTTTTGTTGCTTTAATATCTCCCAATATTCATTTTGGTTTGCTTTTGAAGTCAAGAGGTTTCACATTAGAGTCTAACACCAAATGCTCCCATCAAAAACATAGTACTTCAAAGCATTAAAAACAGTCTAACCTTGTCCCCTTCCCCTGCTCTCCTCCTCAAGTCGACTTCATTTTTTCTTTAACCTTTTTGCTGTCCAAAGAACTACAGGGTAAGTATTGCCCCTAAGGCTATGTGACATCTATTTAATCTGTCTCAGCATGTTTAAAATTACAAGAATTTTGTATTCCTCTTTAATTGAGTCATTACACAAAACACCACAACTTTAAAAAGGGTTTACTTACTGTTCAATCAGAGAAAAAAACAGTGAGTTTTCAGAATGATTTTTATTTGTTTGTGACAGGCCACCTTACAATGAAAGCTGATGGATATGGAATAAATGTGAAAAAAATAGTTTTTATTTGGCCCCAGCTGGCAGATGTTGACTAAAGATCCAGTCCCTTGTGGCTGGCAAAGAGGAAGCAACAAGAGAGAAAGCAAGTAGAGCTGTCATCAGAGATAACCAGCTGGAAGAACAGGCTAGATATGACCATAAGAAATGTCTGAATACCTGATGATGATATATGGAGCAGCACGGCACTTGTCCCTGGACTCTCTCTCACCAATCCCATATCTGAAATTCACAATCTGTGTTAATTTCTAGAAAATTAAATAAAATATTTTTGCTTGGAAAATCAGCATTTTTCCAGCAACATTCAGTAGTTGAGCATTGTGTTAAATGTATTAAATAATATTTTTTTGTCTTTTTAGGGGATTGTGTGTAAAGTAAAACATATTTCTGATTATTAGTCCATCTAAAAATTTCCTAAAAATCCCTTGAAGTACTTAGTATGTGTTCTGTTTCAACTGAGAACACCCAAACTTTCATTTTCTTGGCAACTGAAATATACAGGAGTTCTAATTCCATTAAATTTTAAACTGATTGAACAGATCCTTATAGTCAATCTAACAGCTTCCATGTTGCTTACAATATTATTATTCAGTATAACCATTTGTAGGATGTTACCATTAAATACTAGTTAAAATAAAATTTAAAAAATAATTAAACTGGAATGCATGGTTGGTTACTTGGGATATATAACCATGTTTGTGTTTAAGTGTATCTCCCCAAACTTTTTAAGTCTTTTGCAGGCTGTGACCACATACAGCCTAAAATCTTCAAACAAACTAGCATGGCTATGCTCTATGTGTTTCTTTAAAATATAGAAACAAGTACACTTAATAGTGGAAAATAAATTAATCTGCTTAGTGTCAAGGAGTTCCTGATGAAAATATGAAGTTAACTTTGGAGGAAACAAAACCAGTAATTCCCTGGTCCTGAAAATAAGAAATTATGCACTTAGGATAATAAATATAAATTTTGACAATGCTTTATTTTAATGGCACATGAATTAAAACTGCATTACAATGAAATTGCTGCAGAACATCCACATTAATATCAAATGAATTCATTATGACCAGCACAGTTACAATGAATACTAAATGAATTAATAATAATGAAGCACTTAAAGTGTTACCTAATTGTTTTATTTCATTTTTATGTATATTTTTGCCCAAATTTAACTGTTAGGTTAATAGACAATGACACCCAGTAATTCATTTCAACACCAAGTGTTTGTAAGTGATTACTTTCACACCAGATTCAGTCAAGCCTGCTGCATATCCAGCATTGATCAGATGTCTCACAAAGACCCACCTATTGCCCCGGATATTTTGAATCGTGTTGATGCAAAATGATCAGCCAAGATGTATTAAAGATTTAACAACTCTTAATGGTTAGTGATAATGGTGTTCCTTGAACTGACAATACATCTTTCTTCTAAGAATCCTAAGTGCTTTACACAGGTGCTTATTAAAAATATCCTACAAACAGAGAAACTGAGGAGGAAGCACACTAGATGGTTTGCCCGTGATAACGCTGTAGCTTCGCTGCTATCGCCTGTAGAAGCCTCAAATCCTCCCAAAAGTTGTTCTGGTTTTCTTAGTCTGTCCATTAAGCTAAGTTGCCATCTCTCATTCATTGCATTGCACACATCATGATGTGTTGTGTTTTAACTTCTCTATCATCATAAGTGATTAGTATATGCCATATAATCTTATTAAGCATATTTTGTAGCATTTTAAATTATGTTAGAAATTATGCCTACAAAGACAATGCATATTATTCCTCCATTTTGTATTAGCAAAATCCATGACCCTTCGGCACTATGCTCCAGAACACAAGCCCCAGTGAGGTTCATCACAGGGAATCTGGAGAAGTTCCTCCATGGCTAGGAACAATAATTTCTGCTGAAGCTTTTATAACGGTAGGAAAAAAGACATTGCTTTATGAAAGGTTTAGTTTTTAAGATGTTAATAATTCACTTATATTCCAGATAAAACACCCAGAGGAAGATTTATTTTATATTAAATTTTGGGGGGGGGGGGGGGGGGGGCGGGCAAGTATTTTAATTAAGCTGTTTGGTAGCACATATAAAGAATGATACCATTAGAAGGAAAAGTGTGAAAATATCCTCATTTCAAGTTTAGCATCTGGCCACAAAATGCTTTTTAGAAGTTCTGGATAAGAGAAAAACCCAAAGCACCTTGAAACAAGCAAACAAGGTGACATATTTCTAAACCCCATCATTTCCCTTCATCTGCTCATTAATTTTTAAGAAGAAAAAATGTCTTTTCAATTCACAAAATACGTTGAATACTTATCTATTGCAGTTTACTATGAACTCTTGGTTTTGGGGGGGTTTTCAGGTGTTCTAGGATTCAAAGTTCCTTTAGCTTCCAGGGAGAATTAGGATCTTTAGGAAATATTATTTTGCCATTAAATTTTTAAAAGGCCTTCTCTGTAAGAGCACTGAATCAAGTCTGTATTACTGAGCAGTAAAGGAGGTTTCATTTACTGATATCTGTCACTCATTTGTGTTACAGGAGTAAAGAAATAGTAAGATTAGGTGGGCTGTTCATTTTTCTTTTTTTCCTTGCAATAAGTCTGATTTTGAAACTTAACTAATGCACAACTATCCCTAGCATATTCTTGGGGATTATGCTACAGAAAAAGAGAAGGAGCCAGGTAACCAGTAGGAGCACCAGTAAAGCCTTCTGCAGTCCAGTAACAGAAATTGAGGGAGGAGTGAAGCCAAGGAGACTTCAAGGTCAAACAGGGGCTTCAAAGCAATGAACGGATGACCTATGTCTGCTCATTTTACTGTTATGTCCAGCCAGGCCCTGAACACAATTTGCATTCTAGAGCTATCATTTAATATTTGTATTTCCATAGGATCAGGATCTGTCCTGTTGTATAGATAATGTCAGCAAAATAAAAACTGGGCCCAAAGAGCCAAAAGGGACCCAGGTCAGACAGGGAGGTAGGAAGAGGAAGACATGTTCCTCTTTACTCAATGAGTTAACAAAAATGGGGTGGAAATTTTGCTGTTCTGGGGAGGAGAAAGAAAAACACCTACCCTTCGACAGCTGCTGATTGTTTCCAACACTTTTATGTTGTCATTCCTTGTAGAGGTGGCTGCAAACAGCAGATTTAAGGGATAGGAATTGGAGAATGTAGTTGCTTTAAAATTTCCAAAATGTGGTGTCATGAAGGTGACTGAGTGGTAGATGAAGAGAAGTGGAGCAGCAGAATGAGAGCAGATAGAGCTGAGTAGGAGAGCTGTCTTTGTCTTTCTCTCTTCTTTCCAATTACATTTCCACAGAGCCCAGAGAATCTATCACAGAATTTGAAAAAAAAGAAAAATCCCTGTAGATTCATATTTTCCCTGAGGGGTCTTTTGATGTTACAATTGTTTTGTAGTATAAAACCTGTAATTAGCTATTTGGGTTTTGCCTAAACTTTGGGGTACTTGACTTTAATTACCAATCAAATGTAACACTGCATCTGTATTCATGCAATCATCAGTTCTAACTCACACAGACAAACCTTCTTTCATCTGAAGACAATAGAAAATTCTTTTTATTTGTTCTCAGTTCTAACTGAAAATAACAGATGCTGCTAAGAAAGTTTGAGTGTTATATTTATAATAGTTCACAAAGCAAAACAACCATATCCAAAGAGAGGGGATGGAGATTGGGTGCAGACAGGATTTAAATGGATTTTTAGTACTTGAGTGCCACAGTTTGGGGATGGACAGAGGCAACCGTGCTTATTCTTGGTGTATAGACTTGACCGGTAAACAGCAGTTTTGAAGAGGATGTTTTTATGGCATTACTGCAAAGTAATGTAGTTTCAACCATATTTCTTCTTTATCGGCTTCATACAATCCCTCTTCAGGTGTGGGGAGAGAAAGCAGGCATTTGTGAAGACAATTACTGTCCTTCTTTCCTGTCAAACGCCCCTTCCCCTCACCTCATGTCTATAGTCTGTGGAAACAAATGGGAGCTGGAGAAGAAGTTACTACCACACCTAGATCTCAACTCTGTCCTTTTCAAAATATGCATCTTCTCAGCCTCTTTTCAACCTAACTAGGTTGTATGCTCTTCAGAGGAAAGTGTTTTCATACGGAGGTAACTGCAGTGAGATGGGTGGCCAGGAGCATTTTGGTACAACCTGAATGACTTCAGAAGCACCAGAGTCAATGTGTCTCATTGCCTACAAATTTGTATTTTGCAATCTATTGATCCTGCTATCCAAAAGATGCAAGTCCTGATGAGCTTTAACCAAATCTGGAATACTTAATCTCTCTCTCCACCCGTTTCTATTAAGCTGCTAGAAAATAATTATTTTTAAGTGTGCTTTTTCCCCCCTCTCTCTCTCAATATAAAAAATGTGGTCAAATAAAATGTGTTCTTTCACTCAAATAAAAAATGTGCTCTCACAAGCCTTGTATCTGTAACAAATCAGGCTAAAGACTGTCTAACTTTGCCAGACAAAATAGCAGATGATTTTTTTCCAAAAGGCCAGAAAACAGTGCAACTGGTCAGCTCCCTTTGTATTGCCGACTGTCTCGCCTTTGTGCAAGCTCACAAAGACAGGGGCTTTTTTTTTGCTCTATGTTTCTTGCACATTAACAAGCTTCAGTAGTTGTGACTTTAGCCATATGGGTAAAGTACTTCATGCTTCTCTTGTCTGCCATGGGGATTCAGTCCTGTCCATTATCACAAACATTGCTGCGGTTAAAAATACACAAAAAATACCCCAATCCCCACACAGAATACTTGGAGGCAAAATCGTATTTATGTATCCTCTTCATATAGGCTTGCAGACATCCTTCAAACAGGGTTCTGTAAATCTTGAATGTGATCCTACACCTAATGGCATGGTTTGGGATTTACAGTGGAGTGAAGTCATAAACTACGTTTTTTCTCCATTTTTTATTGACTGCAAAAGAATTTGTACCTGCTACTGGCATGAAAAGATAGTGAAGTCAAATTAGCAGAAATTACTTTCACATAACACTTTTTCTGTGTAAGCTTATACAGCATCGTAACTGCAGCCTTCTGACATCCTAAATATTCTGTAAGAATTAAAATCAAATCCACAGTCTTCTTGAATTATAAAGATATACATTTTTGTCATGCATATGCTTATATCTTTATTCTGAACAAGGTGGGAGGCCTCAGTTCTTAAATGGAGGTATGTTTAATACCTTCTGTCAGTAGAGAGAAATTGTTCTAGGGGTCAGCCCTGTCTGTTTATCCCAGATATAAAGTTTAACCAACCTTTATTTATTTATTTATTTTTATTATTGAGAACAAGCAATAATGCAAAAAGTCTTCATACATGAATAAAATATTAGGTTAGAGGCATAATTAATATAAAAGTATACAGTGAAATAGAAAGGTGGCTAATATAACCAGCAAACCATATATCAATGCCAGTTATCATATTTCATTAGAAGACACTAAAGATCGAAAATCAAGCATGGTAATTAATTAGTCTCATTCCCATTTAACCTGAAGGTTGCATATGTAAAAATATCAGGTTGACTGTGTGAGCAAAAAGAATAAGTAGTTCAGTTAAAGATCAAGATTGGTAGAAGAAAGAAGTGGAGGGGAAACAAGGAGAAAGAAATGTCTTCATTTATTGCATTATAAAAACACTTTAATTCCTGTTGACTACACTCTCACCTAATTAAGAGCTTAATTTTTATAACTGGAATGATTGGTATTTTTTGGATGAATTGCACAAATTTTGGGATTCTAAATTAATTTTCACACCTTCAAGCCATAATCAAATTCAGTGTGGTTTCCCTATTTTCTTTACCACTGGTCATTCTTCTACAAGGAAACAGCATATTTGTTGACTAGGAGAACTACATAAACCTTGGGAATTTGGCTTTCTGTCTTCTGCTCACCACCTTCTATGCAAAGATGACTGACAACCAATTTTCATTTGCACATAATAGGAGCAGATTTTACTAATATAAGAAAAGGTGGCTGTAGCATATATTTTAGAGAAATAAAGTACCTCACTATGCAACCAGAAAAACCTCACCAAAACCAGTCAAGATTGGAATGTATGGGTAAAAAAAATAAGTGTCCTAAAAACGTCAATTCATCAAATGAACAACTATGAA
The DNA here is from genome assembly GCA_031468815.1 of Morus bassanus. Classification (NCBI taxonomy): domain Eukaryota; kingdom Metazoa; phylum Chordata; class Aves; order Suliformes; family Sulidae; genus Morus; species Morus bassanus. Next base: position 2,895,971 of record CM062600.1, on the reverse strand, counting down.
AGTGAAAAATTTAAGAGATTTTTCAGTGTTTTGAAACCATTTCTTGGTGCTTTGATATGTATTATGAAATCAGTTTTGAAATTGTTGAATTACCTTATTTATGATTTTAAGGGAAAAAAAAGTGGGTTTCCACTTAAAAACAGCCAATATCTCATAAAAGTGATAAAAATTCAAAGCTGACATTATAAAATTAATCCTAAAAAATTATGTGTTTGAATTCACTCAAGCTACCATCATGCTTTTCAATTTGTTTTAAACAAATTCTAACAGGTTTCCTTTTTGTGTGATTAAGTATGGGAGATTTATTTTTTCCTAAAGACTGTATTTTCCCAGAATGGAAAAATTAATTCCTGTTCAATTATACTCCAAACCCTGGATTTTAGGCCTACTTAGAGCCAGAGATATTTAATGAAATGTTTCTTGTCAAAATGTCAGTAGCAAAATTGTTAATTAGGTTCCAGTTGCAAAGCTGTTATTCAACCAAGGGAGAATACATGTTTAATTTCAAATAGCAGAGTGTGCAGTATAGACAGATAAAAAACTTCATAGGGAGCAAAAAACAACCTTCTATGCCAATTTATTTTTTAAATTTAGGGAATATAAATAACCCCATTTCTTCTTTGATTAGAAAAAACATACGAGTATTTATTTTGTCCTTTTTGTGGGCAGATGTAGCATTTATTAGGGCTGAAGGGTTACTGGGAAATAGGGGCTTTACAGGTGGCTTAGTGGAAAACAGCAGTCTTGCCTTTCAAAATGTTTTAAGGTATTGTCCTTGATACAGAAATCTTGACCTTGTTTAAAGCCAGACTTCTAGACTTAGTAGAATTACTTGTCTATGTAAAGCACTGAGTTTGTTCTTCCAGGTCGTAGGATCCAGTATATCTAAAAACTGTGCAGCTTGAGATTTTGATACCCCAAAATCCAAGGTAACAATCTAATCTATGCTTTTTACAGGAATAACTAATCTTGCAAGAAGCCAAATTCATTAGGTATCTCCCATTTTAATCTAAAAGTTCCTCAGCTGTTTAGTCTTAATTACTCATGCATGCTCATAAATGTCCTTTTATGTACCTTCTTCAGTTTTTTTATCCAATTTGAATGGATCCTTTTCTTAAACAAACCTTATTATTTTCGACATGAAATTCTGGTCTAGACCTTCTGTGCCATTGGTATTACCTGAGAGATGACTTTCTGTAGGAAACTTTGCAAAAGACAGAAAATGCAATTGAACGTGACAAAAAAAATCTAATGCCAAAAGATGCTGATTGTTATACCTGGAGGTTATAAACTTATCTGTATAATATGCAGTATATCTTTAATATTGATCAAACTTTTCCAGATGCAAAGAACTTGCACAATACCCTGGTCACTACTGAAATTCATATAAGCTTCTTGCACAGAGACCTTAATCAGTGCGTAATGGAATGAAAGTATAGTGAATTGGTTATAGCTGGAAATTTACTCTCAGATGATTCATTTGCAGAAATTATTGCAAAGAGGCAGTGAAATGGCCCCAAATGAGTCGTGCACCATGATGTACTTGCTGTTTTGCCCTCTAATTCTGTGGTGACCTGGAGCTCAGAGTGTTATATATCCAAATGTCACTTCAGAGTGCATCAACTGAACCTTGATTGCTGAACCCTTGGCCTATTTAGCTTTTCACTATCTTCCTTCTTCTCTGGATGTCATGGGAGACTCCTATGGAGAGGTAATGTTCTCCTTAACTAATTGAGGAAAATAAAGTAAAGATGGAATTTTTTTTTTTTTTTTTTTTTTTAGGTAGTCAATGGGGAAGGTTAACCTTTTTGTGTTGCAGGGAGAGCATAAAATATTAGAATCATAGAATCATTAAGGTTGGAAAAGACCTCTAAGATCATCTAGTCTAACCGTCAACCCAACACCCCCAGGCCTCCTAAACCATGTCTTGAAGTGCCACATCTGCACGTTTTTTGAACACCCCCAGGAATGGTGACTCTATCACCTCTCTGGGCAGTCTGTTCCAATATTTGAAAACCCTTTTGGTGAAGAAATTTTCCATAATATCCAATCTAAACCTCCCCTGATGCAACTTGAGGCCATTTCCTCTCATCCTATCACTTGTTACTTGGGAGAAGAGACCAACCCCCACCTCACTACAACCTCCTTTCAGGCAGTTGTAGAGAGTGACAAGGTCTCCCCTCAGCCTCCTCTTCTCCATACTAAACACCCCCAGCTCCCTCAGCCGCTCCCCATCACACTTGTTCTCCAGACCCTTCCCCAGCTCCGTTGACCTTCTCTGGACACGCTCCAGCACCTCCATGTCCTTCTTGTCCCGAGGGGCCCAAAACTGAACACAGGATTCGAGGTGCAGCCTCACCAGTGCTGAGTACAGGGGCACCATCCCTGCCCTGCTCCTGCTGGCCACACTATTGCTGATACAAGCCAGGATGCTGTTGGCCTCTTTGGCCACCTGGGCACACTGCTGGCTCATGTTCAGCTGCTGTCAACCAACACCTCCAGGTCCTTGTCTGCCGGGCAGCTTTCCAGCCACTCTTCCCCAAGCATGTGGCATTGCCTGGGGTTGTTGTGACCCAAGTGCAGGATCCAGCGCTTGGCCTTGTTAAATCTCATACAGTTGACCTCGGTCCATCGATCCAGCCTGTCCACATTCTGCTGCAGAATCTTTCTATCCTCAAGCAGATCGACACTCCCACCCAACTTGGTGTCATCTGCAAACTCACTGAGGGTACACTTAATCCCCTCACCCAGGTCATTGATAAAGATATTAAACAAGACTGGCCCCAACGCTGAGCCCTGGGGAATACCGCTCGTGACCAGCCACCAATTGGATTTAGCTCCGTTCACCACAACTTTCTGGGCTCAGCCATCCAGCCAGTTTTTTACCCAGGGAAGAGTACACCTGTCCAAGCCATGAGCCACCAGCTTCTCCAGGAGGATGCTGTGGGAGACTGTGTCAAAGGCTTTGCTAAAGTCCAGGTAGACAACAACCACAGCCTTTCCCTCATCCACCAGGCAGGTCACCTGGTCATAGAAGGACATCAGGTTGGTCAGGCAGGACCTGCCTTTCATGAACCCATGCTGGCTGGGCCTGATCCCCTGGTTGTCCTGCACATGCCTGCTGAATGCACTCAAGATGTATTGTTCCATAATCTTCCCTGGTACCGAGGTCAGGCTGACTGGCTTGTAGCTCCCCAGATCCTCCTTCCAGCCCTTCTTGTAGATGGGTGTCACACTGGCAAGCCTCCAGTTGTCTGGGACCTCCCCTGTTAACCAGGATGGCTGATAAATGATGGAGAGTGGCTTGGCGAGCTCCTCTACCAGCTCCCTCAGTACTCTTGGGTGGATCCCATCCGGCCCCATAGACCTGAGAGTATACAGGTCGCACAGCAGGCTGTAAACTGCTTCCTCCTGGATTGTAGGGGATTTATTCTGCTCTCCATCCTTGCCTTCCAGCTCAGGGGCGCTGAATACCCCAGTGATAACTGGTCTGACTAATAAATATTGAGGCAAAGAAGGCATTAATTACCTCAGCCTTTTACTCATGTCGGTGGCAACATTCCTCTCTGCATCCGATAGAGGATGGAGATTCTCCTTGGTTCCCTTTTTGTTGTTCATGTATTTGTAAAAACATTTTTTTATCCCTTGCAACAATGGCCAGAATGAGTTCTAGCTGGGCTTTTGCCTTTCTAATTTTCTCTCTGCATGACCTAATGAGATCCCCGTACTCTTCTTGAGTTGCCTGCCCCTTCTTCCAAAAGTGGAAAAATTCCCCTTTTTTTCCTGAATGCCATCAAAAGCTCCCTGTTCAGCCAGACTGGACGTCTTCCCTGCAGGTTTGTCTTGCGGCACATGGGGACAGCCTGCTCCTGCGCCTTCAGGACTTCCTTCCTGAAGAATGCCCAGCCTTCCTGGACCCCTTTGCCCTTCAGGACTTCCTACCAAGGGACTCTCTCAACCAGTGTCCTGAATAGGCCAAAGTATGCCCTCTGGTAGTCCATGTTAGCAGTTTTGCTGACCCCCTCCTTACTTCACCAAGAATCAGGAACTCTGTCATATCATGGTTGCTAAGTCCAAGACAGCCTCCAACCACCAGAGCTCCTACCAGTCCTTCTCTGTTTGTGAACAGCAGGTCAAGCAATGCACCTCCCCTCATAGGCTCACTTACCAGCTGTGTCAGGAAGTTATCTTCCACACAATCCAGGAACCTCCTAGACTGTTTCCTCTCTGCTGTGTTGTAGTTCTAGCAGATGTCCAGTAAGTTGAAGTCCCCCACAAGAACAAAGGCTACCAATTGTGAGACTTCTGCCAGCCACTTGTAGAATGCTTGATCTACCTTTTCATCCCGGTTGGGTCGTCTATAACAGACCCCCAGCAGGATATCTGCCTTATTGGCCTTCCTCCTCATCCTTACCCATAAGCACTTGACCTTATCATCACAATCGCTAAGCTCTATACAATTAAAACACTCCCTAACATACAGGGCCACCCCACTGCCTCTCCTTCCTTGCCTATCCCTTCTGAAGAACTTATAGCCATCCATTGCAGCACTCCAGTCATGAGAGTCATCCCACCATGTCTCTGTGATGGGGGTTAAGTCATAGATATCCGGCTGCACAATGGCTTCCAGGTCCTCCTGTTTGTTGCCTGTGCTGCATGCATTGGTGCACTTGAGTTGGGCTATCGATTTCACCGCCAACCTTGGCACACCACCCCAGTCTCTCTAGTGAGCCTGGTTATATCCCCTTCCCCTTCAAACCTAGTTTAAAGCCCTCTTGATAAGCCCCACCAACTCATGAGCAAGAATCCTTTTCTCCCTTTGAGATAGCTGAACTCCATCCACTGCCAGCAGGCCCAGTGCCATGTAAACCTCCCCATGATCAAAAAAACAAAAATTCCGTCAATTGCACCAATGATTAGGCCAGTACTGGGATTAGAAACTAGGCATCTGGAGGAAACTCATACTGACCCTGTATAATTCAATAAACAGAGAGTTCTGGAGGAAAATCTCTGGCTCTACGACAACATGGCTTCTTCTGAGAGTTGGTTTTTGGTTTTCCCCTAGCGTTGCCCACTTGAAACGAACTAACCATGAAGATACAGTGATCTTTGTAGACCCCACAATAAAACAAGCATAAAAGTCATCAAGCATAGAAAAGACCAATACAAATTAAATTTAATTCTTATTGCTTGGATATTTTTCCTTCCAGTTATCATGCACTGACTAGAAATGCTGAATCCGGTTTAATGTGCCCATGTTCAAAGGGAGAGTTTTCAGTGAATACAGTAAGCAAAGTTTGATTTCACTGGCTAATTTCTGAGCCTCCCAGAACAATCAGCATCTGTACTTAAAAGCTTAAATCTACTTTGTGCTTTTTACGTTCAGAAGGTGCAAAGAAACTGCAAAAACAGACGGAGCAATGCTTGGGTTGAGGGTGTCAGTGCCAAAGCAGGCAGTTCAGCATGTTAATTGCTTCTACTACTTGGAAACATCTGGAGCTAACGCTGAACTATATAAAGCTAACTGAAATTGCTGCAAAGCTCATCTCTGACTTTCAGTTGCACATAAAGCAGAGATTTGGTATTGCATTTGGCATGTAAGTTTATTTCTTCCACCTAGGGAGATGTATTATATCATGATCTCTAGAGTGAGATGACTTTACTGGACACAATAAAATTTTATTTAAAAAGTGGACATTGATGTTAAGGCTGTTTGAAGCCCAGCCTCTGACTGTCTCTGCAGAGGAGCTTGTGAAAGACTGCTTGCAGAAATTGGTATCTCAAAGTGTAGGAGCTCCAGTTTCCAGTTCTGGTGACCAGGATTTATTTCTGTGTGCTTTAACCACCTGATTGGTGAACAACACTTGTTGGTCTTTTTGACAAAATTAACAGTGTGCTCCAGCTAAGTTCTGACTAGCCAAAGTCACGATGTTTTCTTCAGCCAAGATTAATTCTTGGCAAGATCTGGCAATTCTGAATTTTAATAAACACTTGAAGTAATTTGTTATCACAAATAGGAACAGAAGTACAACTTTTATATTAAATTTCAGCTGTGGTGTAAGGCCAGAGTTGAACTTCTCTATCTTCATTATCATTTGTGTGCATTATGTTGCTTGTGCCAGTAGAATGTTTGTGGAAGTGAAACAAAAATTGATCAAAAAAGGAGAAAAGTGAAGAGCTAAAACGTCCAAAGACCAAGAAACTTTCCCTTCCCCTGCTAACTGTGAAAACAATTAAAAATAGAATAGTACTGAACTGTCCCCTCAACTAAAAGGAAACTGAAAATTGACATGAACATAGACTTGTACACGTAGGCAACATGTGACAGAAAGGGAGTCATCAAAGGGGGAAAAATAAGATTTTCTTTTCCTTTATTCCTAATTTTGTCCAGTGGCAGTCCTATTTCTTATTTCTCTAGTATTAATGAATAGTGGAGAGGAAAATTACTGATTTCTGTGTCTGTGCAACATGTGGATAATACCATTATCCTATACTTATGAAGTATTGCCTTTCTATAAATACATACTTTTGCTACTTGTCTCCAGAGTGCTTGTGTAAAACTTTAAAGTGGATATATGGAGGCAGGCAGAAAGAATCTGACACAAATTATTCATTTTATCAGTCCAACCAAGTCCATGTTAGAATCAATGTTTTCTGAAAACCCCAGTGTTGGATCAGATTCAGTCCCATTTTTCTGCTGCATGCATTTAATGGAAAATATTATTTGGAACATTAAAGCCTTTGCTCAGAAAACAGTAATTTAAAAAAGAATGTACATTTTGGTCCTATTGGTTTAATTCATTTTCTAATGATATATAGATATCCTTTTTCACAAGCAAATTCTTGGTGAAGAAAAAATCTGCCTTTCTGAATCATTGCATATTATTGAAATGGGACCTGAGGAGCAAAATCCACGAAATTTTAGTAAAACTGAAGAGTCCCATCCACCTATTGGTGAAGAAATGTTTTCAGTCCAAATTCTTCCAAGGTAGACAACTGCTGCTGTAGGAGCAATGTGACCTTATCAGATGAAAAAAGATGTGTATGCATATACATGTATCTGTACTGCTGATAATTTAACCATGCAGACTAATTTGGCAAATGAACAGAAATTTCAGGAACAGTTCAAACATGCAGATAATTATGGCACAATGCACAGCCAGGTCAGTGGGACGTGTGCCCACATGGGTCTGGGACTGATGTAGACCTCTGGGGTGTGTTTAAACTCACTTTATTTTAAAGAAATTCTAAGGTTACTGAATGTGTAGCAGCTTAGACTATCTGATGAATAGGGAAATATTTTTTTCTTTTTCCAGAGAAAATATATATTTCTTGCTGGTCTTCCGAAGAGTTCCAGGAAGATAAAATCCTGGAACTGAACTGCTGCCAAAGGCAGACAATAATTGCTTTTTTTTAGAATTTTAACATAGTAGGCTAAGAAACATTTTATTTTCAAGAAAATTGGTTTTTGCTCTTCAGGTGAGGAAAGAGACTCTTACCTCCTCCCTGCCTTGTTCCCTTTCTCCTTCATCAAGACTACAATGCACAGACAACTGCAGAAGTATCAGTTTCAGAGTTGACTCAGGAATACCACTGAGGTGTTTAACTCTTACCAGGAGACTGTGCAAGGTATTGATGGGTCTGAAAGACTGGTGCATGCCTGGGTCACTTTGGGACATTTCTTTATTCTGTGTACTGACTTCAGAAGCGTGTGTTGTAGGCAATCTTTAGTGCATGTCTATGCAATATTTTTTTTAAATGTTTGCATGACCTTCATATCTGTTGGGCTTTATATTAGAATCCCTTACTGTTATGAAAAAATATCTCTTTTTCACTGCAAAAAATAAACAGTATATTATCCTTGCCCTAAAACTTTTGATTAGGTTTGTGGCGGGGGTTGGTGCCATGCTATATAAATAAGTTCACAAGGGTATGGCTATTTTATCACGTAGACTGCAGAAATTGTCCCCACTGATATCATATTGCAAATTTTTTAAAGGTCTGTCATGCAGTGTTTTAAAGTGGTTTTAAACTGCCCCATGCCACCTTCACCAGCAGAATCCCTTGAGAAAATAAACTCCCCAGCAGAATACTGGCATGCTGAACATGTGTACTGCTCCCCTCTACCTGTTGAGCTTATGCCAGTGGGTGCAGACTGCAGACCTTGTGTAACTGAAGGGGAGATTGCTGCCTGAATACTCTGGGTATCTGCTGCTCTATGGCACTTTTGCTACACAAACAGTTCATTTTTTTTAATAGTAATATATTCAAACCCCTCCCTTAATCTATTCCTTTCTGTCTCTTTAAATTAGAAGAAAAAAAGCAGTTCTTAAAGCTGTTTAATTTTACACGAGTATTCTAGTCTAGCTGTTCTGTATTTCTTCTTCCTTTGGGGATGTATTTTTAAGTTTAGTTAGTGCAGAAATTGTAGGCAAAAGAAAACTAAGCCCCGTTTTTGAACATTTGGTAGGATATTTAGTACTCTATAAGAAATGCAGATGAGCATCAAGAAGACAAAAACCTGTCCTGCCTGGCACAGCTAGAAAAAGGAATAGCCCCCTCACTATTTTTTCCAGTCATTCTTTTTCAAGAAAATCACTCTTTAGTTACTCATTTCTTTTCCCCATGGTCAGGTTGGCTGCATCTCCAAACACTTGTAAGTACTGTATGTTCTGACATATCCTGAAGTCATGCATTAGCACCTTTTCATTCAGCAAAGGGTGAGAACAGATATCTTTTGGCAGCTGACAGCAGGGAGCAGGCAGAAAGGAGGAGAGCGAAGCTGTAGGACTAGGACACTGTGGTGGCCTAGTGGCTAGCATGGCTAATGTACCAGCTGTGAATAACCTCCTTTTTTTTCCTTCTTCTTCTTTTTTTTTTTTCCTTTTTTTTTTTTCATCCCATCCACCCAACAGATGTCTCTCTGTCATTGTCATGTCCTCAAGCTATCCTAGTAAATGATTTGTGCATTATAAGTGAGTCACTAAGGTGGCAATTGAACCTCTTCACAGCTCAAAATTGTTGATGTGTGCACAGAGAATGCAGCGTGGGGGTGTGTGTGAGAAAAAGAGCAGGAGAGAAGGGGAATGAGGGAAAGAGGGAAAGAGAGAGGGAGGGAGAGAAGGAAAAGAAATGTCAAGGTTACCTTGTTTTGCCTGGAGAATCAAAAGGGAGGGCAAATTAACTGTTGGGTCTATTTGGTCTTTTGGATATCCGGCAACGAGGCAGCTCCATCCTACTCCAGCAGATGTACATATCACTTTGAAAGATTAAAAAATGAAGAATGCAGTGATCTGTATTGTATATACACTTTATTCTGTGGAAAGAATGTTAATAAATATACTGAGAGACTGCAAAGTTTGCCAATATAAATAATGTGGCATTTCAAAGTCTGTCAGTAAATGTAATTGAATTTTTCAATGTAAAAATATCGTTCGGTTATAAATTGGAGTCATGCTTGACATTAGTTCGGCATTAGGAGATATTAATTAGATACTGCTCGCTTCTTCTTTCTGATTTCTTTATATTAAATGAATTATCAGGAAAGAGGAATTTGCAAGCATGCAATTTAGAGATTTTTATTCTTGAAAACAAGCTGCCTGGTAATTTTTAGTGGGGGAATAAATGCCTTTTCAAAAACATTGTCAATGTGCTGTCTGAAACATGCCCTTCCCAATATGAACACAATATGGAAAAGCTAATCCATTATAATACTTTGTAATGATAATAAGCTACAGTGAACAAGTAGCCTAGGGAAAAAGATGGTAGTAGTCACCTTTAAACAGAAAGAGAATAGCAAGTAATTGTACATTTTTACAGTAGGCTGATGACAACATTTCCTATGACTTTGAACTTACTTTGGCTGTCACTGTTCTGGCAAACATTCTGCATATCAATCAGAGAGTGTATTTCCTACATGACATTTGCAGCATAATGTAAAAAATTTACTTATGTGATCTTTACATGTAGTCACCCTGTTTATATGTAAATATGTTAGTCTCCACATATAGCTTACACTGCAGAGGCAGCATTAAACCCTTCCATAGGCTTGCATTGACTATTCGGCATCTGCAGATTGTTTCTCTTTTGCTGCTGGATTAATCTTTAGCCATTCGTACTGTTGATCATGATGTTTTCCTGCAGGAGCTAAATACAATCCTGGTGCATAGCTCTGCATGGAGCAACACTTGACTTGCACTGAATAATTACATTGTTCTAGGCCCATATGACTATTGAACGTCTTTGCTCGCTTTTTGATAGCTGCCCCAATTATTTCTGTAATCACCAAAGAATAACTTGGCACCTCTTTTGTTTTATGTTCACAGAAGTCTTTGGGGGCAGTATGATTTGTGCTTGGTCTCGGGAACTGTGTGCAGCTCTCATGCGTGTTGGTCAGTCCTCCTCCTCCCTGATGATGGCTCTTGCTCTTGTATAATTAGCTCGCTACAACAGGGGTTTGATGTGTGCCAACTTTCTTAAAGTAAATGCTGATCAAACAAAGCTGCTGTTCACTTGCCCTTCTCAGCTGAAAGGGAATTTTTTTCTTAGTTCTTGGATTTTTTTCCTCTGAGGTTTTTTCCCCCTTTTTTGATAAGCAATTCAAGGTGCCTTCAAGAAGTATATAAACATGATACTCTGAATTATTAAACATAAAAGAAGTAAGAAGTCTCTGCTTAAGTAGAGAGGGAGTGAACTGATGTCTGAAGGTAGAGAGTTAAAAATAACATTAAAAATAGACCTTGCAGAATCCACTTTTATCTTCGCTTAAGGGAAACAAATACTTATCAGAGGTACCCAAACACTGGCAAAAATGTATCTGTGTGTACACAGCGTATACATCACATATATTATATATGTGTATAGTCTGAAGTATATGTGTAATCTGAAGAGAGCCTTAAGAATAACACTTCGTGCAGCTGCCCAGCTCACTATGGCACCATGCTTCTTCACAGATCTCAGCCTGATCCTGTTTCCCCCTGTGACAGCCACCGCCCTTTTGCTTGAAAGTAAGAGCAACTTGATCACATTAGTGTTTTGAAAACTGTATTTTAAAATTCTAGACCACCTGGAGGGCAATCTTGATCCCTGTTGTGGTTAGTATGAATTTCAGCAGAAATCCCGTCCTTCCTTGCCTTCTTTATGGCTGCTATTTTTGCCTACAGATGTACCTGTAACAAACATCAGCTGTCTGCACAACCTTTGACACAGTAGATGTTTCTCAGTTTGAGCAAGATAGCAGTAGTTAAAAACTCAACAGTTACTCTAACATACCAGTAATTGCACTTAGGCCGCTGAGCTGAGAATAATTCTCCATGCTTCTCTGAAACTGCTGCAGAATGTAGTATAGGAATTTAGGGTTTTTTTTGCAGGCTTGGAAGGGCCAATAAAGAGATCAAAATATATGGTAAATTAGAGCAATTGGATGTATCTTGGCTGGCCCATAACCTGATATTAATAAATATGAGTAATATGGTAGTTCATAGTTGCCCTAATTCATGCACAGAAGTGCCAAAAATCATGATTAATACAGGAACGTTCTTATACCAGTGTGCAAGTCATAACTTCTGGGTTTCTTCAGCACCCAATGTCAACAAAATGCATAGGGTTTTTACCCAATCTGCTCATTCAAAAATTAAATACAAAAGGGACAACATATTTCTGCTATAATCCTATCTCTTCCCAGAACTTATTACTGTGTAATAAAGGCAATTATGTCACCGTTATGTATTATTGCATTTTTTCATTTATTATTTGAGTCCCTGCCAGATTCCATCTAACTTACTTGACCACCCTGGTATTTGTTAGGTGCAGTCCTAGCAGCAGATGGCTGTTACTGTAGCATCTACAGCATAATAGTTATGTCTTTGTTGTACATTATGTCATTTAGCTATCAAATTCTATAATATGGAGAACACCACAGGCATGTGATTTTGCAGGTGTGGTTAATTCTGGTAGACTGCCTTAATCCTAGATCTATTAATTTAAACTTGTATTTATTTATATTTTGTTTCAGGGATCTTCCTTCTCCTGTCTGCAAGGTATCCTAATGTGTAAGGTACAATTCAGCTCTTTCTAGAGGCTTAACAAAAGGTCTATTCCCCAATTTGAATCCCCTGTACTGTCTCAAAATGCATTTGCTGACACTCAGAGTTATGCTTAGTTGTACAAAGGACATTCATCTCCACAGGAACTTTATCCAGTTCAAGTCAAATGATTGTATAGAACTATGTTGTTTAAGGACCGAGAAGAGGGACTCCACCTCTCAATCCAAGGAAGGACTGAGTTTTGTTCTGTCCAAAGCGATTCTCCATCACTATTTATTAAGAGCAGCACTACAGGAAAGATTTATGTTAAGAAAAAATTTCACTCACATGCCTACTTGAAGATCCAGGTTGCGCAAAGTGAGATATTTTGAACTGCTGCACTACCAGTGGTTTTACTTACCACTTTGCAGAAATAAATGGACAATGAAATAAGCGTTAGTGAAGTGTTGACTTACAAGGGCTAATGGTCGTGGCAGAGTTGTGAAATGCATAGGGTGATGGTCCTGTTCTCCATTTTCAGGGCAGGTCTTCCAGGAGTCTTTTTGGAAAGTGAATCTCAGATGTGGACGAGGTGTCAATGCAATTGTTTGAGTACTGCTGTTATTTTCGCTTATGCATGTGTGCAGATACATAAACTTACATGTGCACACTAAGATGTGGTTCCTTTGCACTGAAAGAGCACTTCTTGCTTCCCCCCAACCTGGCATTCCCCTGCTAATTTTTGAAATCTTAGAAAATATATTTCGGTAGTTAGAGAGTTCTGTGAGTTTCTCAGAGCTCTTTCAGTGGACAGATGAATATTGCTATAGGAATTTTAAAAGATAATGAAGACTCAGAAGGGTTAAGTGAGCTGCCCAAGGTCCTACAGAAAACATTTAACTTGGGAAGCGGTGCTTGGAGTACTTGATTCCTCAGCTGTTACACATGTGCTCATCCAGATCTGTTACAGCAGATAACACGAGTTGTTACATCACATTTGTCTTGCAGCAGTCTGTCCCTCTATTTTTCTGCATTTGCTTCTTAAATTTATTTACAGCCTTACACATTAAGCCCATTCCTAAGATGTCTGCACTTTGCTGGTGAAGTCAGTCCTGGCAAAACTGCTATTCAAGGACAATAACCCATATCCCTGAATATCCTTTAGCCTAATGGTTTACCATACATATCATTATTTTATAAGCTTAGGTGTATGCTACAACAATTTCCAAAACTAATTATGGTAGCATCTATATATCAGAGCTTGGGGTATTTCATTTGCAAACGTAACCTAACATATTCTATTTTCTTTACATTTAAAGAAAGCTTTGCCCTGAAAACTAAACACTGATTAAAGCTGTACTCTGCTGCTTTGTGGTGGTATTTTTAATAAAATATTATCCATGGTAAAATGTAAATAAAAAAGCAAATTGCTTCATTCATCATATATTTTAAGCAGTTAAAATGAATGAACTCTCCTTTGAGAAAATATCTGACCAAGCAAAATAATGGTTATGCATTTGAGAAAATGTTTAATGAACTCACTGGTTAAAATGCTGTTATTTTAGAGCCCATTACTATGTGTTTTAAATTAATTGAGGCCGCATTGCTTTAAAGGCCTTCCCCCTCTCCCCCCTTTCTATTCTAACGTACCAAAAATAATTGACCTTAGTAACATGTGTGGGAGCAAAGATCTTCCCTGGTCAGGAATGCTGGCTGCACAGTCAAATGTAAGAGCCCACAAGTGGAGGAGTAGCTATTCATAAATCTTCTCTCCATAATCATTTGTCTAGTGTCAGTTCAAAGTCAGGGAACTTGCCAAAGATCAAACACATTTTTTCTTTAAACAGTTCTTATTGTAAATATTCTAGCTGGTATTCATTTTCCTTTTCTTCCTGTTCTGAAACATACATATTTACTATGCCAGTAATGTTTGGGTTTTATAGGTTGAAGGAAAATGTACTGCTTGTCTGCAAAGTAAGATTATTTCAAATAATAATGTGTAATCCTTTGGTACTGGAAGCTGGGAGAAATTCAATTACATAAAAATAAGAAAATAAACCCCCAACCCCAGAATTTATAAAAGCTCAAGAATTTAACCTGAACAGAAGAGTAGATGCCAATCTAATTTGCCATTTAGGTGAACTTTAAAACTTGTCCTGTTTATCTGGTTTGGTAGTGTGTTACATTTATGCTTCATTAATATTCACAGATGGCAAAATATATATATATATGCTCTTCTCATTCATATCAATTACTAATATCATATTTCTTTTTTGATGGCTTTAATACTCTTATTCTACAGAAAAGCAAGATGTGATTATCGGTACTGGGTTTTCAAACCACAGGTTAAAAAACTGTAAAAGTATCAAAGACCCATTTCAGACCCAATTACATGATGTCACAGCTGTATCGAGTTACCTACATTCGAGGTAACTCCTTCACTCAGCTCAGCTTGAGCCTGCCCTGCTGCACGTTGTGGCAAGAGCAGTGTTTGCAGCTTAAGGTTGCTCTGGGCTCAGAGTAGTGCCCACCAGGAGATGCATAAGAAGCAGTGGAAGAATAGCTCAGGCATGGAGAGGACTCCAATGAAGGAGGTGCACTTGTATTGTGAGTCGAATTGACTTAGTGTTGAAGGCTGAGGGACGAAGCTATCAGGGTCCAGTGTGGCCAAACCCAAACCGTACGCATGCCCTTTTGTATGGTATTTATCTGACAAGGTATCATGATATGTGTTTGATTACTCTTTCTAGATCCCCCCTTTACAGTACTTTTTTATTGCAACAAATGCAAGCAGTATAAAACACCTATGATGCTAAATATTTTTGTCTGCATCCTTCATTTCCACCAGTTCCAAAAAATAAAGCTGGTCCAATTCTGGGTTTTGGTATTGTTAACTTAATACCAGTTTCTACAGCTGGAGTTTGGCGAGAGGAGGGCTACTCAAAATCAAGTTCGTATCAATGGTTTCATATTTCTGGATGAAAAAAAAAACCACCTCGATTCTTGGCATTTTAAAAGGTGCTCATGTAAGACAAAGGGGATAAAACCCAAAGAGTGAGTCAGACCTGCACCTACATTCAAGGTGTATCCTTCTCAGTAACTTTCTGTGAAATAAAATCCGAAGAACCCAAGTCATCCTTAAAAACTGGACAAGATTCTTATAAATCTGAGATTATTGATAAAAGTTTTCAGTATCATTTTCAAAGAAATGAGTTTCATTTTAATCAGGCTGTTTAATATTGGTGTAGCTTGACATAAAAATGAGCTTCTCCTGAACTGGAGGCTGACTTAATTCTTATAAAACAAATTTGAATTTTGTGATGGCTTTGGGGGGGCCCTTCTGACCACTGTGCCTTTTCAGCTTTTTCTTCCTCAAGGTTTCTTAGAAGACAGTCACCTGTCTGATCACCTACTTTGAGTTGGGTCACAAGGAGATAAATGATCAACTGGAACTGTTGGATGCAAAAAAGTTATTATGAAAAGGCAGTCTTGCAATATATGAATATAATGCATTTAAAAGAATGTAACTTTGAAAATAAGCCAGAATTACCTTTTCCCTTTATCATGGTTTAAGCCCAGCTGGCAACTAAGCCCCACACAGCTGCTCACTCACTCCCCCCCACCAGTGAGGTGGGGGAGAGAATGCGAAGAGTAAAAATGAGACAACCCATGGGTTGAGATATAGACAATTTGATAGGGAAAGCAAAAGCCTTGCACAAGCAAAGCAAAACAAGGAATTCATTCACTCCTTCCCACGGGCAGGCAGGTGTTCAGCCAACTCCAGGAAAGCAGGGCTCCGTCACGTGTAATTGTGACTTGGGAGAACAAAGACCATCACTCCTAACATCCCCCCTTCCTTCTTCCTACCCCAGCTCTATGTGCTGAGCATGACGCCATGTGGTGTGGGACATTCCTGGGGTCAGTAGGGGTCACTGTCCCGGCCGTGTCCCCTCCCAACCCCTTGTGCCCCCTCAGCCCCTCCCTGCTGGGGTGGGGTGAGGGGCAGAAAAGGCCTTGGCTCTGTGTAAGCCCTGCTCAGCAGGAGCTAAAATATCCTTCTGTTATCAGCATTGTTTCGATCACAAATCCACAACATAGCCCCATACTAGCTACTGTGAAGAAAATTAACTCTATCTACAGCAGCACACCCTGATATCTTTCACATCTATGAATACAGAAGCTGAATATATGCACGTGTTGCAGATGCAGACTCCTAACGAAACAGGAAAAGAAACTCACAAAACATAATTTCAGGGAGAATAGAAGCCATTTCCTTAAATGTTTCTCAATTCATTTATTTACATTATCTTATTATTTATATACAATGTAATAGACTGTATCATTTTCTTTTATGTTTATAACAGACACCATTCATGTAATGTATTGTGTATGTATAATGCTAGCAAAATGGCACTGCTCAGTCAAAAACTTGATTATTATACAACATTATTATACTACAACAATTATTATACTGTTATTATTCTACTACTTGTCTATACATTAACCTATGCTTTCTACATACCATTGCATGGTATGAACATTCCTTTATGAAGAAATAAATATAATTTAGTTTTTCAGGTAATACTAGCCCAATAATGAACTCTCTATTCCCTAGTTTTAATTTAAAATTTGAGTTCAATGAATATTTCTTCTGTTAAAAAGCATAGTTTGGTGGAATGAATGTCATACGCTGTTTAAGCTTCATATCTGTGGTTGTTCGGTGCAGAGTAAAGCAGTTATAGCAACCAATTTTTATATATAAACTGTATAAAATCAGACAAAATTTATAATTGCATGGACAATAACAGTCAATCTAGATTGCCTCAAGTTTGTGCAAAAAAAACTTATACAAGATTTTTTTTTGTCCTACATGTAGATTAAATTGTGGCACATATCTTAAACACTTCCATGTATATTTCTTGCCACAATCATTTTTCATTCGATCATGAACAGATGACAGAATATTTTCAGAGGAATGGGACAAGACGGGATTTACCTGAACTGACAAGAACAAAAGGTGTTTAATGAAGTCTAGAATATGCACTAAAGGTCACATAAGAAGAACATTGCCTCAATATTGAAAGTCATTTGCAATTAGAAGCAAAAGTAATTGGATTCCTGTGATACCTCCTTCTTTCCTTTCTATCTGACACACATGGACATTACCTATGACCCTGGATTAAATATTAATAAAATACAGATTTAAAATATTAAAACTTTACATTCATGTTAATAAGTACTGTCAATCTGTTGAGACTCAACATATGGCTAATTTAAGAGTTAAGATCAGATGTTCATAATTCTCTAGATTATCAATGTCGTCTTTTTTTTTTTTTTCAACTTCAGCATTTCATTATGGAGTTAAGAAAAAATAAGTTGGTATTTTTCTGGGGACACCGGGAAAAGGAATTGTATTTTCGCTGGGATCTGAGATCAGCAATGCTAATAATGATTATAGACAGGTAGAATTTTCTCATTAAGATAAATTCCAGCCTGTGGGTGAGAAGGTGCCGTTCATTAGGGGAAACAAGGACTGTGATATTGGCAAATCCTTATATCAGCATGTGTATATCTGCATTATTCAAATCAAAAGAAGAAAGAACCAATAAGGTTTATTTTCAGATTACTGGGAAAATAATGCAAATAAAAATATGGGGGGGTGAGTTGTTTAATGATATGGTTTTGTTCAAATCTTAATAAAGAAGAAAAATATATGTGTAGGCATCCACTTCGGTGTGGCGCTCCAGGTAGGTGCAAATAGTAATAGACATTTTGAGTGATAGTGTGAAAATCTGCGTATCTGCATTTCTGACACTTCTGAATCTGTCCTCAAAATTTGTCATAAATTCAAATTTTTGGTAACTAAGAGGCTCTTCAGGGGTACAGGATTCTTCTAATAGTTCTATTTGAACTGCAACATTAATGTTAAATATTTAATAATGGGTTGATTTATGATCTTATGAATAGGAAACAACTCACAAGAAATGCATTCCTGGAAGAAATCAGAGCTTGTGCAAATTGTAGGGAAACTGCGGGGGTTTTTTTGAAGTAAGAAAACGGATAGTTTCCCCTATTTTCTTCCATCTAAAAGTGTAGCTCCTGCTTTAGAATCAGATTATATCTCTCCATTCACTCCCCATCTTCTTTTTCGTAATAGGGTCAGAACTGCCTTTGTTGTGACTGGTTCTAACCCTCTCTGTTCTCTCTGGACTCTGGACCATCTGCTAACCCAGAGAGAGAGAAGGATTGTGTGGGAAGAGGCACAATAGATTACATATAAAACGTATAGCTATCTAGCAGGGGTGAGGATAGACAGTAAACTGTGATCTCCACAGCTGTCACCCTCACTTCTCATATGGGAAAAATGAGAAAAGGGGAAGCAAGTGTTCATTAAAAATTTTTTTAATTTTAAAGCTTTCAAAATGAACCCATTATAGGGTGATTTACTCCCCTCCCCTTTTTTTTTTTTTTTTTAACATTGAAGGATTTTATGAAAATGTCTTATTTACTCCAAATTCAGTCTGAGACATTTCAATAGCTGCTCTTGAAACTTTTCCACTTTAAAAACTGCAAGAAACTTTTGAAAGGTAACCGATGTTGCAATGACATTGTCAGCAATTATTATTTTATGAGTTTCTGAATAAGGTTATTTTTTTATTTTTGCAAGGAACTTTAAGAAAAATTTTGATCAGTTCCATATGTGCTGTTTGCTCAGTATCATGCAATGCACCAGTGCTAGGACTAGGATTAAAATTCCCAGTCTTAATCCTTTTTGTTCTGACCTTTAATGCTCAACTCTCTCATTACTGACTCTGCTATTAAAAGCATTTAAATCAACAGCGTAATACATTTTTGACAAGGAAGTTTAAGTGTAAGCAGAATTAAGGGAACACTATTTAAAAAGATAATCTGAAGTATTCTTATAATATACAGACCTGTCCATCTTCTAAAATATTGTATGTGCAGCACAAGGTCCTCCCAGTGACCAGTGTTTCCAGATTTCAAGTGATAGCATACAGCTGAAAGTGGTGTGAATAAATTCTTTAAACTTCTGGTTGCTGGCTGCCAACTGTCTTTCTTTTCCTGTTTCTATGGAGATGGCAGTTAGTTCAGCAAGAGGAAGTTAAGTGAATCCTCTGCAATGGTCATGTTCAACCATTGTAGCCTCAGGGCTTAAAATATTCTCCCAGAAATAGCCAGGGAGAGATAACCAATATTCTTGGAGTAGGTTGTTGGTTCTAGGTTAAGAGCAAAGTGGAGAATTTCTGTGGCATGAGAACACGGGCAGTGAGGAGAGCTCAGGAACTCAGTTTTATATTTAATATACACATTACTGAACAATCAAAAATAATCAAACTGGGAATGGTTTTCCCCCTTTTGATTGCAAAATGAATGCATAACTCAAGAAATCTCAACCTTTTTTTCTTTTTTTTAAGGTAAAGTACATGGCACCTGTTTCACCAGAAATATCATGAATATTCTTTGACATACATAAGTCAGGTGAGAAGGTTGTTGCCTTTCTTATCTCTGCCAGATTTTGGGGGTCCCAGATATGAAGCCCCAAAATGTATGCACTGCTTTTACCAAGTAGACTGGATGCAGCAAGGAATCTTAGTGTTTTCTTTCTTTTCCATTTAAATCCTGTCCAGCATTACAGTAAAAATGTTACTACAGCTACTTCCTGGTTCTTTGTCTTTAGCACAACCTCGTATTTATAGTCACTGCTATGTTGACACACAGGAATGTTTTTTCTTTCCCTTCTCAGCCAAAATGACAGGTGTCTTGAAGCTCATTTTGTTTCTTTTTTTTTTTTTTTTTACTTTTTTTTCCCTTTTTTTCAGTATTTTGGAGGCACAACTGATGTTAAAAGAAACTTTAGTCTTGGACAGATGTGAAGGACAGTCTGTTGCACAGACTGAGCCTTTGGCTTACCTGCAGGTTCAAGGAGGGTTGGAGTAAGAAGGAGGGGAGCAGCAGACCTTCAAATGACGTTTCCCTTTATGTTCCTCTGTACTGATAGGAAAATGCAGCTGTGTTGAATTCCAGAGAATGATTGGGCAAAATCTTACCCAAGTTACAGGTTATGCACTGAGAGTTTTGATGATAAACCAGTAAATTCTAGGTGTGTGAGAGACATACACTTCCCTCCTGCTATATTAATAATGTTGCACTAGCTTTGAACCTACCTCCTGAAAAAGAGAATAGGCTTAGAGAGCTTATTAGACAATGGCATTTACTGGTTGATCTGAGGGAAAACAGGAAGCTACTGGATTAATCTGAGGGAAAGTTCAGGAACTCTTCAAGAAAGAGAGAGCAAACATTAGAGTCTGTGTTCTTTCTTTTATCCTTGAACAAATGTGTCTCTTCTTTAAAGGCAGAAATATCTATAACTTTATTTTTTATTCTTGCAAATAATCAGAGTAACTCTGCAATCATCAGCACTTCTGCTGAGAAACATTTTATATACCTTTAAAATTGATATTGTAAACCAAACATTTAAAGCTAATTTCTATTCCAGCTAATCAAGAGCAGTAATTAAACACCAGGTTCCTTAAATGATATTCTATCACAGCCTTCATGTTTCCCATCACACTACATATGGTCCAATTGTTTACAGATGACAAAAAAAAAATCCCTGCTCAGATGTTAAATCAAGATGTTTTCTTCACTTTCAAATGGTAGGCTGGCAGCCAATTTTTACAATGAGTTATTCTGAGTTTAAAAAAAAAAACCAAAAGGAATAGAAAGGAAAGGAAAAGAAAAGGTTTGGACATTAGGCTTGCATAGCTCATCAATATCAGGACCTGCCAAAATGAAGCAGTTTCTTAAGTGTGTGTTCAACCCCGTGTCAGAATAATCTCTTGGGAAGTTTATCTTTTTTGTGCACATTTGTTGCGAGGCTAGAAAAATCAAGAGGGAAATGTTTTATAGCCAGAAATAGGTAACGTGACATCAAAGCAGAGACAGAGTTCCCCCATTGGTACTCTTTGGCAGTCTGAATTTCATAGTGTTAAACAGCAGAGGATTAAAGCATCTCGGGGCTTGACTCTGCCATAGTGCCACTGCAAATTTAGAGTAATTCCTTTGTATGCTTCTCTGAACCAAGTATGAGTACAGAAAAGAACAAGCTCGAATCATGGACTTTCACGGTGTAATTATTACTGATGATTTTATGAGATTCCATTCTGGAAAGAGAAATGGGGTTGCAAGTTCTCAGGCTGTGGAGGACAGGAGCACACACTGGAAAAAAACCCTCAACCTCCAAAGCTATCAGAGATTACGAGACATTGTATTTTGAGTGTGTTGTGTCCAGCTTTTTCCAATATGTTCCCGCTAGGGAGGGAAGAGGAAAGAAAGAAATGGGGTCCCAAAGACAGGAACATGCTACATGCAAAACTCATCTGCATTTTTGCTTTGTGTGGTGTCACATGGACAGCAGGATTAACATGCTCTGCCCTATTTTGATTCCAGCTTTTAGCTTCCCCAGATGTTTGAAGCTGTGTGATGCAAATTTTTAAGCTATTTGTTTCTGATTGTCTGGAAGAAGTTGTTGTGTATAAATTTGAAGCTAAAACTGTACAAAAAGTAATCAGAACAGAGGCTTTTTCTTGTGCCAAAGGGCTCTGCTGAGACAGTGGAAATACCCTGCCCCATGGGTTTCTGAAACTGTTTTCTCCATTGGTGAGGCAGCAACTTAAAATCTACTTTCAAATTAATAAATGAAAAAAGTGAAATAAAGGAATAGATTATGCTTTTTAGTTGTTTCAGTGGTGATGCATAGCACTTTTTCTAACACCTCGGAACACCTCAAAACTGGCTTTTTTAGATTCTCTCTTCCAACAGCCTTCCTCCTGGCAGTCTTCCTGAGGCACATACAATAAAATAACTAAAGGAACTAAATAAAAAGCTGCCTTTCCATCCCAGCTTTGGAGCTGCTGTCCTAGTCCACTGTCTCATCCTTGACTCCGGTTGAACCTAATTCGTGGTGTTGCTTTCACTCAGAAATGTGCAGTTCCCATTCATAGGTGTACTATGACTGCACAATAATTGTGTATTTGTTTAAAAGGGGGAGGATGAGTCCCCTTGACTGTTGTCACGGTCCTGAGCACTCCATAGGCCAGTTTTCCAGGCAGCATTAGAAGTTTCTTTCCATTCGCAGCCCCTGCTTCTGGGGCCAGTTGCAGGTGGGTAGGAAAATGCTAAAAGGTTGATGCATTTCAGTTGCATTACCCTACAGTAAGCAGTTGTGGCGACAAGCTTAAACTGATGTGCTCGATCATACCTTGGTTCTTCAGGGTAGTGGGGACCCTTATTTCCTGACATACACACAGATAAACTGGATACTGCTACTAGAAAATAGGAAAAAGTGCCTATATTAATTTCACATGAAGTTTTCAGCTGCCATTTGAGGGAAGTCAAGGGAAGAATGTCAAATTAGCAATATCAATTACCTTATGGTGGACTGCTTTTTGGCCAAATGAGAAAAGGGCATTAATTACAGCCTTGGCAAATGCTCTTTCTCTGCTTTCTCTGGACGTATCATGGATGTACCATGCATTTAGAACTGGCACACCCACTTGTTTAAGTGCAATATTTGCAAATGAGTTAGATATTTTCTAGCTTTAGGAGCAGAAAGAACAGTGATATTTCAGAAGATGATTGCTGTTTTAATCTTAACAATTAGGAACAGAAAGGCAACCTTTAAATATCAAGAAAACGAACACACTACATAATAGAAAATTGTCATTTTAATGCTGTTTGAAAGGATGAAAGGAAATGCATGTACTATAAATCAATTTTATACTATTTCATACAGGCCTCAGATAAGACACAGTATTTTAATGAATGCCTGACAAAATAAAAAGCCACTAATTTTTTTCTTTTATACTGAAATTATTTCATGTTTAGACCTAAAGGATACAGAGGAAAGTTGAGTGGTAAGACTTATTTGTAGTCAACAAATTGGCCACGCACAGACCTAGACCAGTCCACACATAACCGTGTGGTGAGATTGTGTAATTAACAAATTCAAGAAATCTGAATTATGATACACTGCATATATACTTCTAGATAAGCAGATGAAACTTGCATTTGAATTCTTGATATGTACAGGTTGCATCTAAATATATGTCACAGTCACAGTCAAATGTTAGCTGAATGAGAATTTGGATTCCTGCGTTCTCTCCTTGTCTCTATCCCTCACACACAGTGTGTCCTTAAAATACAACTGAATGGCTCTGACTTTCAGTTTATATTTCCTGAGAAGACATGTACTTTCTTAATCAAGTGAATGTTTATTTGCTTCTTTTCCAACAGAAAGCCCTTGGCTTTTAGTTTGTTGTGTGTTGGATCTAATCTAATAGTTTGTGAGATATTTTGAGATCACATGATGAAATTTTTAAATATTAAAGGACAGATGAAGATTTACCAAAGTTTCACCAATACCCTGCAGAGAGAATACAATAGGAATAAACTATAGTGCAAGGGAAAATTTCAGTTTTATCACTGATTTCTATTTGAAAAATTAACATTATTATCCAACACAGTTTGCAAGCATATACATGTTAGGAAAGGTTTATGTTGAAGTTTTCCAAGAATGGTTAAATTGGCCATGCATAATTTCATGGGGAGGGAAGACAGGAGGAAATATATAGCGATCACAAAAGTAGCATGTCATATAGCACAAGTGTTCCCTCCTGTACCAGCCAGAATTACTTCTGTCAGGTGAAGGTTTTGAGCTGGAAAGCCTGATTCTTATTTGATCTTAAGTCGTATTTCTTTAAGATTATGCAATAATGAACAAAATAAAGGTAAAATGGATGCAAAGAGGTTTGTGGCATAGGAGTGGAGAGGAAGTGTTTGTGCGTAGCGGATGCAAAGGGGCTGAAATGAAGATCAAAACCCAGAACATTCTTACAACACTCTGATAACAAACACTTTTTAACATTCTGTAAGCCTAGAAGTCTAGCTTGGTTCATTGCATTAAACCACTAAGTTTTGAAGTTTTTTTTTAAATGAAACAAAACATGAACTTAAAATATAAGTTTCTAAGTGTGTTCAGGTGTAATTTTATGGACTCAGTCTAGGTTTATGAGCCCTCCAAAAAGGGTACTTGGCCCATAGAACTTTGAAAACAAGAAGATTAATTCATCCTTAGCTGTTATTTGTAGGGCACATCTACATAAGCTATAGGATTGAGAAAGTAGCTCTATGACAATGAATCTGCAAAGTGATAATATAATATATATTCTATATTTACATTATATTATATAGAATACAAATAAAAGCGATATTTACATTCTTATTTTTCCTTGTATTTTACAAAATATATGAACACATGATTATCATTAGTGGAGGAAGCATGTTTGATTTTTGGAAAAGTGTGCCTAAATCAGTTTATCCACTCTTTTTTGTTTGCAATATTCTTAATAGAATTAGAAAATTTTTTATGTTGTCAAAGGAAATAAGTAATGTAAATAGGACACAAAGGGCAGCCTGGTTTGTTATGAATAAGCTATCCAGAATTAGCAAAATTAAGCCCAATATAACCACACAATGAAAAACCAAAGACTGGATTTCAGTCTTTACTCCCTGGTATCTAGAGGTGGTAGAACATGGGAAAAAAGTATGGCCAAACCTTGTGAGAAAGAAAGGGAGTATTACTACAATCCAGTAGCATAAAATGCAGTTCAAGAAGAAAGAGGGAATTGTGGACAGATGTCCTGAACCAAACTGTCTGGCCTGCATGAAAAAGATGTAACCCGTTGTGGTTTTTTTTTTAAAATCATTGCCTAAGGTTGTAAAAATATGCTACATTCAGTAGACTTAGGCAAAAAGGCCCACTCCTCTGATTGTTTCTGCTTATATTTAAGAAACACTGGATAAAACCAGCAGAGGATACCTCCTTCTGTCTGCTCAAATCTACTGCAGCAACCTAATTCCTAGAGGTTGGACACCTGACTTGACCAAATACCAGATCCAACCCAGAGACTCCAAAAGCTCTTTGGATTAACCAAAAATGACCTAAACAACAGGTCTAAAGCTAGACCTCCCATTTACAAGATGAGAAGATCTAAGGTCTCAAGGAATATTCATTCGCAGGCTGGTATAACATAAGGTGTTTAACACCATTCTCTCTCTCACCATTTCTCTTCTTCATCACTTGTCCCCTTACTTTACATATCTGCATTGCAAACCAGTACTTACGTAGGTTCTAAAACAGCACAAATTATTTTTTGCCAGATTTAAGTTATTGGAGGAAAGAATTCCCAAGTCATGTCACTGTGTTCTGGAGCAGTCTTTGTGCTGGCACCCGTTAAGGGGCAGGAGACAGAGGAGGAGGGTTGAGGTGAGGAACAGGGAGTAGGGATCAGGCAAAATCTTAAACTGGGTGTTGCCACCTAACATCTGGAGTGTCAGACCATGGTGGAAAAGGAAAATATGAGTTTGCTCTGTGGACCTGTAAGCGACATCAAAGGAGTAATTGTTGCTTTAGCCATTTTATAGTATAAATTAGCCAATTTAATTTTAAGACATGCATACCACTTCTGTCACTAGTTTTTATTGCCTGTATCAGAGGAATATGGTACTGGAAGTTTAAAAAGAAGAAACTTTTGTAGGTCACCTATTTCATCTTTCCGGCAATTCTGAATTGTTCCCTACAGTACATTTTCTCCTTCTTTGTCATTTTCCAAATTAAAAACAGAAGCAATGTGTGTAAAAATATTAAATTAACATTTATTTGACAATAAAGCAAATTACATTTATATGTGAACTTCTCAATTAGCCCTGTAAAGCTTCCTTGGGACCACTATACTGTGAAATCAGTAACATATTTTTATGTTGCATTAAAGATAGATATGAACTTCGTGTTAAGGAAAGGCCACTTTAATTTTCTCTTCAAGTTCAGAAATTGTGGAATAAATTTATTGTTTATAAAAGGAGATGGAGTGATAGCACTAGAAACTGGTTTTTTGTACATACAATGTGGGAGTACAAGTAGAAACAGCTGAATATTCCTTGCCTTTCCCTGACAATGTACAGCTACACTTATTCTGGTAAATTCTTTTTAAGTACACTACCACTTTTCCATTTTGACAAGAGGATTTTAATTGAATTTGGCATGATAAGGTAAGTTTTGCAGCCACTTAAGTTATAGTGTGGCAAAGCATGGGGTTTACTTCTGCTGAAACAAACATGACATTCAGGCTACATTGCTTCAACACTTAATCTTTTTGGCTTTGTCTTTAATGCTATAAAAACCACTCGTGTAGAAACCTGTAAGTCCAAGTGGAGACCTATGCTGCAGTTTTGCTGTAAGGTAAACTAGCTGAGATGGACCATGGGATGGTCTTGACCTTCTCCAGACACTTTCAAGAAAGACAGGGTTAAAAACTTTGGAGAGCTTATTTCCACCAAGATTCTTTGCTGAGATAACAATCCTGTATCTATGATATGATTATGAAAAATTTGCACAAAACACCTTTACAAGACTCCAGACCTTCACGGATTTGTCTCTTGTCAATAAGCATATGTGGATCTTCTTGACACCTGTAGGAATACCTGGGTTGTAATTTCTTAGTAACTTACCCAACTAGGACACGCTTCTTGCATAGCAATAATAAGGTGTTCATATGTATAAAGGGATGTTGCATGTATTTAGTAAAATTTGTCTCTAAACTGATTGGTGCAGTTTTTATTTGTGCAGACAGAAAAATAAAGGATATATCTGCCGACAGCCATGTTAATTCTAGCAGCAGTTTGTCTGAAGATGCCAGTCTTCGTGTATCTGTACCAAAACAGTAATTTGATTTATTTATGAGACACAATTGTTTATTACCAATCTCAAAAGCTAACTATCCCCTGGTGGATCTTAAACAACCAAAAATAAACCCCACCCTACTGGGACCTATGGGATTTGTGGACCAAATCTGAAATTTTGGATACTTCCGGGAAAAGCAGATCAATTCAGTAGAAGGATAAGTTATCTCCAGCACTGTAACAAATAACAAGAGCTGAATGTATGCTAAAAGTAGAAATGAAGCAATGTCTTTCCTCTGTTTAAATTTTTATCAGCAAATCTAAAAACTTGATTTTTTTTGTTGAAGACCAGACATGGAATTACTATACAAGCATGACCATGAGTTCTGTTACTTCTGACTCTTAGTTGAAGCCCAGGTACTGCTAAAATCTCACAAAAAGACTTGTTCTTAGAACATTTCCAGTTTGAAAAGTTTTAAATATACCTTTCAGATAAGTACAAGTATATGAGGTTCATCCATAACTACTATTTTCATTCAGTTCAAGTGGAGAAACAGAGGCAGTTCTGATTCTGCACACAACCAGTTCATCATTTTTTCCTATTTAATTTCTGACTTTTCTAAGATTTAGCCTGATGTCTGAAACCCATAAAAAGTCCTCCAAAATACCTGATCATAAACATGAGACCACAAAAGGGGTGGGACAGAGCTTTTACACAGTGCACTGTTAGGATCTCAGTGCAAGCTTTCCACCAAAAACATGTAACAGAAATGGTGCTTTTCCAGGTGTTTCCAGAGTGAAGTTGACGTTCCTGTCAGATCTTAGGAAAAGTCAAACAAAGTGGAAGGTCACTCACATTTTTTAGTATAATCACAACACTGTAAAAGAAACAAAGGAATTAAGTTTTTTGTCTTGCTGCGTGGAGCAGCAGAGGATAAAACGGCACGTGGAAGGCAAGCTTTTAATCAGATCTTTTTCTTGCTGGAGCGCTTTCTTCTGCCTGGCACCCACCCTGCAAGATATTAGTTACAGAACTGAAACTGATGGTTTAATTTTCCTAATTTCCTGTTAGTTTCACACCACTCAGTTTCCAAAGTGTCTTGTGAAATTACCTCTTGTTCCTATTAAAGTAATAGAAAAAAGTAAAGAGATGGTGTATGCAGGCACACTGGAAAATGAGGTAAAAGTGTGCTTTTTATATATTTCCTTTGGAATTAATGTTCTTTTCCAACTCAGTTTTACCTCCTAACGCCTCCTGATAGGTCATGGAATCAGGCCAAAATGCACGTCATAAAACGTCCCTTTTCATGATGATCTTACAGGTTTTGTAGATATGTTGGCACAAAGTTTTCAGAAATATTGAAGCTCCTGATTGAATCATTTCTCCTTTTCACTTCCAGTTGCTTCCTTCAACTAAACAGCACACTAGCTAATGCAGCGTAGTGCTCTTCACAGTTGAAGTTGAGGAAGATCAGAGTAGGTTTAAGGAATTTTGTCTAGTCACTATGCCAGGTGTGATGTCCCCACAAGAAAATATCTAGATTTTATAGTCCCTAGGGCTGTTAACCTGTCATAACCTTTGGCTAAAATAAGAAGATGGCTTGGCTTGATAAACCAGAATGCTGAATCAATGAGTAAGGTCTGGGAGCTGTTGAGCTGAGTTTGCCATTGACTTCTACGTAACACAAATCCTCTCCCACTTATACACTCATTCGCACTCTATAAAGTAACATGGTGTAAGTAAATATGCATCCTTCAGTGACATGTAAGAGAAAGCTAAAGAGGAATTATGTAATGAGTTCATAGGACTTTCCACTTATCCACTCAAAGGAAGTTTGCATCACCTTCCCAAGGATTATACCATAGCTATGCTTTAACTTTTAACATTTTTGCACTGGGAGAAGAAAGGACAGGTATTTAAAACAATTGAATCAGTATAGTCTGGTGATGTAAAAAATACTTTGGGATATTTCCCTTCACTAATGCTGAAAACTGGAGGCAGGTAAACAAACAAGAGGCCATTCTGGGCATAAACATATAAGTCCATGATTTTCTACTTCAGAAGAAAGATCTGAGATACTTTGACACTTTGTGCACACAGATGAAGAATATGCCAGGTAAGAATATTCTCAGGGTGTTACTCAAAGTGTGTTTGAAGAGGACACCATGTTCTCCAGCTGTCTTTTACTCTGCCCAGTTCTCTTCCCCTCTTAAATCTTTTTTCTTTCCTCTTCTATTGAAAAATCCAACTTGCCAAGAATCAACGTAGGCAGAGAGCAATCCAACAGCAATTATAGGTAGTAGTTTCCATAAGAGATAATTGTGTCTGAAATATACCCATAATAAAAATAGCAATAAACAAATTTAAAAGAGGGAGCAGCAGATGAACTTTTCACTGTTTGTCTCAGCTCAGTTTGCACAGTGAGAAAAGGTTACTCTCACAGACCCTTTGCAATTTCAGCGCTGCAGGATGGTGTGCTGGCAAAATGTTTAACAGGCATCTGGCGACTGCCCACTCCACTACATAGTAATACCCCTTAAAATAATTAGATGAGTATGACAATGCCACTCATATTCAGTTACAACCCTTTGTAATTAAAAATTTGTTCTGAAAAAAAAAAAAATTTAGTACATTCCATGGAAAAGATGGGTAAGTTTCTATAAACTGGAAATACGGCTGCAGGTTTATCAGATTATATTCATTACTGAATGGTGACAATTTTCTGTAAGATTATCATACCTGCATAGAAAAGACTTGCTCAATTCCAATGTTACAGCATTTTGCAACATTTTCCATAGTGTTTTTAAGTTAAATAAGCCTGCCCGATGCTTAGCATCCAAAACATTGTAATTTCTATATCATTATTTGTAAGTAAATATCCTGTAATTACCACTGGAAGCACCAGAAGAAGTGCTTAGAGACTCTAAGAGGAGGAAAAGTGGGTTGATGGAAGATTTTGTAAAGCAAATAATTGAAGACTATGTATTCAAGGCCACTTAATAAACTGTTGTGTCCTCCTCTTAAATTTCTGAGAGTCATTTCACTCTCAGAAATATATCTTGTAAACCAGACAATGCTAAAGATTTCTTTTTATCTGCCATTTTAAAGGTAAGGTGTAGAAAAGGAAATCCCAGGGTGTGTTGGGGGGTTTTGGGGTGGGGGAGCTGTTTGGGGTTTTTTTCAAAGAAAGCAAAATTAACTACATACATAGTACTGTTTATAAAAGATTAGAAGTTATTCTCCTCTGAGCATTTAACATGGATTTATCTTGACCTGAACTCCCTTGTTTAAATACAGATTGGAAGGGAATGTTTTGGTGCACCCTGAGGTCAGTGTAACTCCCTTTGACGTGACATAGTTAATATATCTACTTCAGCCTGATAAAGCCAGACAAACAGATCATTTTCTGTCAGCCAGAAGACACCTTTTCAGGAAAAGAAAAAACAAATTTGGGCAACCATTACCGCCACCACCTGGAAAACCTGGAGGTACAAAAAGTGATGAAGGTTTGTTTATTTTAAAAAACAAACAAACAAACAAACAAAACAAACAAACAAAACAAAACAAAACAAAAAAAAAAAAAAAAAAAAAAAAAAAAACAGTCCAAAAAACCTCATAATTTTTCCCTTTCTAACTGTGTATACAGCTTTTGTCCTGAAAAAAAAATAAAAATAAAGCTAGGACTATACAAGTTATCAGTGTAATAATGACCTCCTCTGGCCTGATTCACTGCCCACTCACCCCAACCCTCCCTTACTTTTACATATCCTCCAACATAATAAGCCTGCCACTACTAATGTTATAAAGTAGTAATTGTACCTAATTGGTAGGGAGGTGACAGACCATTCTGGTAATGTTGTGAAACTGTAAGAAAGGAGGAGTGAGAACATTCACAGACCCAGCAGTAATTATCCACTAATTTGGCCTGTTTGTGTGGGGACAGCTCATTATAGCCCTTAAGAAACCTCAGAATAAAGAGAGAAAGTAGGTAGGAGGTAAGGTTAAATAATTAGTGTTCAGCAGATTTTTCTTTTTTTTTTTTTACTTCCTTTAATTCAAAGAACAGGATTAGGGAGGGAGAAATGTGATGAGTGTAACAATTGGGAATGGTGTAATATCGCCTTCTAAGTTAATTTTACATATTCTAGAGCAAACACAAATAGTTTACAAGGCACTCTGGGAAAAAAGACATATTTCAGTGGTCCTTTTTAAGTAGGACAATACCTAACAGTTTTAACTTTATGACATTAATGTTATGCACTTCAGGTATTTTCTGAAGCCAAATTTTAGATTGAAATGGATTTCTTAACTTTCATTTTTTAGTTATTTTGTATTTATATTGAATATTCTAATGTGTACTTCAATTCAACGTGTAATTCTTTACATTTTTATTAAGAGTATATATCCAGATTTTTCTAGTCCCTATTGTTTCTTCAATATAAACTAGCTAATGAGCTATGCTTGAGAGATCACACAGTAGATTTTAGAAGTGGGAGTAGTTTGGGAAAAGGCGAATCACTTATTTTCCCAGCGTACAGAATTATACTGATTACCCTTTCTTGCTGAATAGGTTGGTGATAATTTATAAAAATGAGAAAAAATATGTAAAATATCTCCAACAATCTTCAGTATCTCTCAGATCTATAATTTTATTATGTAATTTCCAATCATTAAGGAAGTCATTCCTGAACCTGGTCAACAGAATTAACTAATGTGGTCTTTTTGAAAATCACTAAGTATTTTGAAAAATTGATTGTTCCCAGATAGTAAGCTGTGAAAGTCTGAAACACTCTTCAGAGACAGGATACTAAATGTTAGCAACAGAAACACCAGAAATAAAAAGGCCATTGTTCTCATCCTCTTTATATAGTTCTGTGACCAAGCATCTTATTAGGCCTCTCTTTACATAACCAATATTACAGCTGAGTTTCCAATTGGACTATCACGGAAAAAATTAACAAGAATCTAAATTAGGAAGTGTTTCCTAATTTTCAGTCTAAATTTCATTTTGCTCGGTTCACCCACGTCCTTCTGTTACTTTCCCTCAATTCCTTTCTTTTTTTTCTTGTTTGATTTCCAGATACTTGTTGATGTCGACCAGCTTTGGTCTGGTTTTGTTTATAAAAATTATTCATATTAGAGCTATAGAACTATATTTTGCTTCAATTAGTCACCATTATAAATATTTCTTTTGCTACACAGTCTTACTAGGGACTAATTCTAATAGGATTTAAATAGGACCGTACATTTAAAGTGTAAGGATACTGCATTTAATTACAAGGTTTCTGTTTCTGAAATTCAAGCCACACTAAATGTTTACCTTCGTGTAACTGCCTATTGCATATTTCCATCATTCTACAGTTGTGTAGCTGTAATAATTTTAGTATTTACTGTACTTTACTGCTGAGTTATCAGACTATTTGAACAAGAGAGGAGTAGAAGCAAAAGAGGGCGTACAATACCTCTGTAGCTCTGAAAGTTGGAGCTGGACCTTCTGTGTTGAATGAGTATTGACTCAGACTCTTAATTAAAATATTTGCTGCTCTTGCAAGCTATCTGGTAAAACCAGGGTGCTTTTGTTTTGTTCTTGGCAGTTACGAATAGAGACTGAAGGCTTCAGACCTGCCTTGTTCTGAGCAAAAGTGTCTTTTTTCTCTTTCCCCACTGCCTTGTCCTCTCAACCCAGGGTTTCAGGAATCCTGTAGCCTGCTTACCCTATTATTGCTCTAGATGGGAGGGGTAGTTCATTTAACAAATCAGTCCAGTCCTTGGCCTCTCTGCTTCTAACACTAGTCAGTATGGCAGTTAGTGCTCTGTTTGAGTTTTTGATATTTTGTTTAAATGCAGACACCTGCTTTTAGGAGCTGAGTTGTTGCCTCATTCCGTATACATCACCGAACAGCCAACAGATGGTGATAATGTTCATTTTCTGTGCGTAGCGTAATGTCCTTCAGCAGAAGGCCTGAAGAACAGTGGGGACCAGACAAGAATACAAAGTTGTTGCTTCTCTATTCTTACTGCTGCCAAAGCGTTATTTTCTCAAATGGGACTATACTGTTTAAATACAGAATATGTCATTTATTAATATAACTTGCTATTACAAAATGAATTGGCTTGTTTGGGATTACTGAAAGGTTCTTTGTGACAGAATTTCAGTCATGTGCTGTTCTTTCTATGATCTTGCATCTGTTACCTGTTTTTGTAATATATGTCTTATCTACTCTCTTGATCTATTCACTTTCTTATATATATTGCATAAGAATCTCTTTCGTTTTTCTCCTATGTGTATGAGATATATGTATATATACATGTGATATATGTAAAATAGATTAGATATATATTGATTATAATGGTATTTGGTCAATGTGCATCTATTAAAGGAAAAAATATTTGATGTAATTATAGATTATGGGTGAGCATTGATGGGACATTCTTCTTGTCCAGTTGAAGTTAAATGGAAAAAATTCAGAAACTGTGGCTACCTTTGTAAGAAAATATTTTGTAGGATAGTGAGTTTGTTAATAACAATAAGAGACTGACAGGGAAAAAAAGCAGAAACTTTAAATAGAAAGTACTGAGAAATGCAGTTACTTCTATCCTAACACAGGTTTTGTCTTTTAATGGTTTATGACTGCCTTGAAAACTTTTTATTGTGTATATGTATCTACCACAGCAATTGAAATCTAGTTCATCATAAAAAGTTAGTTGTAGAATCACATTGAAAAATCTTTACAAATAAAAAAGAGAAAAAACATTCTGGGAACCTGTTACTTTCCCATTTTGGCTTGTATTTCGCAGAACTGATAGTTGATCTCACAAACACTGCAAGATCTGTTAGAAAATTATAGTCATACACACATTTCATATTCTATTTTTCATCAGTTTCTTTTCTGATAAGTTTTTGATATATCAGCTTTTTAAGTTATTATAATCAAATGTATTTGACTGTCCTGTATAATCTTGATGCCTTATGAACCCATGTTCTGTAGTGGCCTTGGGTTCCCCAAAATACAGCGCATCAATATAAACTATAATATTAACAGGCTGGTTTACAAAGAAGAATGGTTATGATCCATTATGGAAAATGTAACACACTTAGTAGATCAGGACTTTGAACTGAAAGAGGACATAAGACAAAAAAAAAACAAAAAAGGCATTTTCCAGGAAGCTCACTGATATTTCTGGGTTCTCAATTTTCTTCAACAAATGGCTGAGAAAAATCTGGTTTCCAATACTCATATTTTTATTAAAAAATAAATTGTCCAAAAAAAAAATCATCGACAGGTTTACTCTT
Source organism: Morus bassanus (assembly GCA_031468815.1). Lineage (NCBI taxonomy): Eukaryota > Metazoa > Chordata > Aves > Suliformes > Sulidae > Morus > Morus bassanus. The sequence goes on along the minus strand of CM062600.1, from coordinate 2,861,893 downwards.
TTCTTTGGAAAAAATCAAACCTTCCAAACACAATATTTCCTTTTATAGGAAATCTAAACAAAACAGAAAAAAAAAAAATCTTTTTAGTTATTTTAAAGCACAAACAACTTGATGATTAACAAAAAGGCTTTAAAAAATCTAATATTGACACTTATGAGTAACACTGCTTCATGTCATAAATCACAGTTATAGATGGGTTCCAGAAATCAGGAGGCTACTGAAGAAAAGATGTGCCCCTGTGTTCTCCTAGGAGATTAACGTCACCCAAATAGCAAAGGCAGGCAAGATTTTGGAAATTGTTTGGAAGATTCTTCCAAGGTAAGTAGAGGAAAGTGTTGCTTTTTAATCAGTTGAAGAATGTGTTGGTGAAATGCAAAAAAAAGCACCAGTTACATTTAGAAAGGAATGAGTTGGAAAATAGGGAAGTGGGACATGGTTAGAGAGGCAATGAGCAAAAGGGCACAAGTTAGAGATCGTAAATTTTTTCATAGTAGAATAGGAAAAAACAAGCAAATATATAATACTAGACTACTACTAGATGAAGCTGACAGATTTCTTTATAATATAAAGAAAGCAGAAATATCCAATAAATATTTCTGGTTTATATTGGAAGGAAAACCTAGATAGTGTATTCTTATCGTATGACAAGGAATTTACTTTTCCTTCAAAGAATAATGGAGGATGTGAAAACAGCTGCCAAACAGTATATTTTAATAGAAAATCCATTTAACTTGTACTCAGTTTTGTAAATGTTAGAAAATCAGGAAAAAACTAGAATATGGAAAGAAATCTAATCTTGTACTAACATTTAAGAGAGGATAAACTTTTGATTTAAACATCCCTAGACCTGTTAGGCTGATACTATTCCTAAGGCAAAACAATGGCATACATATTGTGGGACAATAAGAACAGAATTAATGAGATATTAAAGGAGGGTAGTATGTCAACCAACATGACTTTATGAAAAATAGATCTTGTCAAACTAATATTTTTATAATGTTTCATATTTCTATGTTTTTTGTTAAAATGTACTTAATAATCTTTGGGCCTGTTACTGAGTTATCCACTGCATTTGACTGCATGAATAAAATATTATGAATCAAAGTATAATCATAGTTAAATTATTACAATTTGGATTACTGTTAAATGTAAAAATAATTGTGAAATTTTTTTTTTTAAATATGTTTGGTTATGTTGGAACTCAGGTATTAGTTGTTAGTCCAATGCTATTTATTTTTGTATTGATGATAAATGGATGAAAATACAAAATAATTAGTGACTGAGTTTGCTGATAACAGAAAGACTGGGAAAGTGGTGAATAGTGAAGATGACAGATGACAGTGACAAAGATCAATCTCTATGCATTGGTATACTAGGTAGAAATAAATAATGGGTTTCAATGCAGACAAACATAGGGTCCACAGCATCGACGGTCATGCTTAAAGCAAGAGAGCTCATTCCTGGGAAGCAGTGATTGAAAACACATGAAAGCAGTGGTAGGCTGTTGACTGGACAAGAGCTTTTAAAACCATGCATAGGCTGCAAAAGCTGATGTTCCTCACAGCTCTATCAAGGAGGAAATGATAAGCAGCAATAATGAAGTAGTGTTTTTGTGATGTAGCTCATATAATCTTAAAATATCACCCCCTAAATAATTCCCTTACTTTATCCTGTGAGAGACTTGACAGCATAGTCACTGCTACCTATAAATCATTAGTGTCTCAGAGGAAATACAAAGTTTACATCACTCTAAGCATTTATTCTTTCTCCTGAAAAAGCCACTAAATCTCATTCAGGGCCTAATGCCACATGGAGAAGATACATGTGGGTGTTCATCTAGGCTGGATTGGCCGTAACCCTGAGACCTAAACATCCTATGAACTACTTAACAGCAATACCTTCAATCGCTTATCCAAGTCAAATGCAAATTAGTGGTTAAAAAAAAAAAAAAAAAGAAAAAGAAACCCATGCAAATTAAAATCAACTTGCCAAAAGCAGTAGGGAAATTTTATTTTTGCATGTGTGTTTCTTTTCTTTCCAGGGGTTAAAACTGTCTGAATCTGATTAATGAATTCTATTAGCTGAACAATATTACATACTTCTGATTAAATATTTAGAAATATTGATTCTTACCAAAACTTCTAAAAAAAATAATAGTTGTAAACTAAATATGAGAACATAACTTGCAGCTAATAATGCAGAATAATATATTTATTTTCTTTCTGTCTTCAGAATGTCCAGAGTCAGATTCATGGATAATCATTCAGCGACTTTAAATTCAGTGTGTCCTTGTGAATATGGAACAAACAATTCATTATTCGACATTTCAAAGTATAAATTAAAACTGGATTAGTCAAATAAATCATGTGATATTGTTTTGGATGCAATCTGAGTGAGCATAGTGTTGATAGGTCTTGACCCGAAACCTTTGAAAGAAGACCACCACAAGATAAAAAACAAAAACAGAAGAAAAGAAAACCTCACTTTTGCTTCACTACACCTGGAATTTGAGATGTGATCTCAGCTTGATGATAAGTTTATTTGTGAAAAAAGAGTTGATTAAAAATAAAAAAATAGGACCCGATGTATTTTAAAAATGGTAGTAGTCTTTGACTGAGATGCCATTACTTTAAGACAAATAACCAACCAAACGAACAAAAAAAAAAACCAAACAAACAAACCCCAAAACTAAATATACTAAATATTATTTGACTGTTTTCTAGGTATTTTCTCTTCAATCTCACATGAAGTAACTAACCACATATGCCTGATTCTAGCTAGCAATACCACAGCTGGAACACTAAAGTCATATTTAATTACCTTTGTACCTACATTCCAGCAAAAAGGATTGAAAATATTGTCCCCTGCAGCTTTCGGTAAGCAGGAGCCTATTATATAAACATATAGCAAACATATTACATTTACTAATCTGTAATTATCTTTCCTCACCACAACACCATTTGACATGTAATAAGTGTGTTCATAAGCAATTGCAGCTTTAAGGGGTGTGGCTGTATCCTTTTCTGCCTCATTAAGTCATCTGTGGTCATATAAGCACTTTCAATACAAACTTAATGTTCACTACCTTGGTGAGTCCAAGCATCAAAGCTAAGATAGGTACACCCTAAAAATTCACATGGAAATTTTTCTGTACAAAACATTCCTTTTTCCACTTTCTGTCTTTGAATTTCTAGTAAATAACTGTTGGGAAAGGATTTTATGAAATTTGGCTACAAAAAATTGTCTACAAATTTCTGACCACTAAGTAAAATGCAGCATTATTGAACACTGTGGTAACACTGTGCCAGAGAGCTCGGGGGAAGTATGTATAGGGAACTGGAAAAGAGTTCAGCTGCTACCAAATATTTTATGGAAAATACACCTCTTTTGAGATACTTGGTATTGCAAATGTGCTGGGAGCATTGTCCTGTTGGCAAATTTAAATCATTAAGGGAAAACAAGAAAGGCTGGACAAACCCATAATGACCACAGAGCTTTGTTCTCTGATTTTACCTCTAAAGCACCATGTTCTGAGGTGCCAAAACAACAGCCCTCTAGCCAGATCTCTGCACTCCACTGGAATCACTGATGGTAAAAGTACTGTCAATGTCCCAGCACCACGGGAGCTGCTTTGTCATCTTGAACTTCTTACATCACTCCTTACTGCTTTAACCTGAGATGTGCTCATTGTAGCATGCTCAGTCTGAGAAATGGATGTGTGAGCTCACAAATCAGGTTTTGCTTCAGAGCAGATAGAAACCTGCACTATCGTGTTTGTTATCAGAATCTGATCCCTTGGACCTGTGGGTTCAAGCACAATTTTCTGAAACCATCATTTTTATCTATTTTTTAAAGTAGCATTGAAATGGTTTTCAATGGAATCTTTTACACGCTGGCGGTTCATTGATTTTTCCACTCAATTACAATAACCAAACAGGCAAGGAACAGTGGTTTAAGTGGAAATTCAGTTCCACTGAATCTCTTCTTAGCAGATGACCAGAAAGTGCTGAGGTCTTTGGTTAAGAAAATGAGAGGACAAAAAGGAACTCTTCCCCAAAAATACATTAACTATTGGATGGCAGAGCTGCAACATTAAACAAACCCCTCAGAGTCCAGACAAGACTCACCTAATCTGTAGAACATAAAGGAGGAGGGACAGATTTCTCATACTGTATCCAATTGTGATTAATGTAATGAGTCATAGAAATGGAAAAATAACCACTGTGTTTACAGATTAGAAGCCAGAATTCTTGTGTGTTCGGTAAATTAAAATATCTCTGCCAGGAAGTGAAATGAGACCTACCAGCTGGAAAGAGACTGGATAACAAGTAAATCGACAATTTGTCTTGTTGGTTATTTGTACAAATTCTAATAATATTGAAAACCAAATTTAAATACATTCTAGCAATATTTCTAAACTGTGCATGTAAAATATATATGGTCTATAAATATATTTAATGTATTATTTTATATACATGTGTTTTCATACACTTCTAAAAATATGGGTCATTCTGTTCACCATCTTTTATGAACATGGGAATAAGTCCCAGGATCTACTTCTGGTTTTTGTATATGTGCTTATATTCAGCTTTGTAAACTATTGACCTATGCATGTGGTTTCTTTCACCCTTATTCTTGCTGTAATCAAGAGATCAGTTCTTGTACAGGAAAATCCAGGTTTTGCAGAAAATGGCTAACTTTCCTGGGTATTAGTCCTGAGCCACTACATCCATACTGCGGTAGTGCTGCTTGAAGAACAAACAGTGATTAAACGTAAGGAAAAAGTCAGATTTTTTTCCTTGGAAGATCCTGTGTCTTTGTTTCCCAAGATGGTCTTTTCCCTGCAAGTTTTTTGCCAGCTTTTATCAGTAAATTTTAGTTTATAGCAACTGTT